>JASSUY010042414.1:0-11120 GCA_032466535.1 Forpus xanthops
GCCCCAGCGCGCATGCGCGCCGCACATGCGCCGACCGCGAGGCCCCGCCTACCGGCGCCCCCCGCGCAGGCGCAGTGTGGGCGGGGTAGGGCCAGGCCTGGGCCTCCCCCAGGAACCCCCAGGCCTCGGGGTGACCCGGGGCACACGAGCGGGGCCGGGCAGGAGGTCCGCGGTTGGTCCCGGGGTGCGCCAGGGCCTGGAGAGCCTCAACTGGGCCCATGGTGGCCACAGGGCTGTGACCTCGTGGCACGGCTGCCAGGCACAGGCTGTGGTAGTGACAGTGGTGGTGAGGTGCTGCGGCACCATGGGCTGCACCTCGACACAGGTCGGATCAACACAGCGCAATGCACCTCAACACAGCTCACCTCAGCTCAACGCACCTCAGCATGTCTCACCACAGCTCAACATAGCTCAACATGTCTTGCCTCAGCTTGACATACCTCAACGCACTCAGCATGTCTCACCTCACCACAGCTCAACACAACTCACCTCAACACCGCTCAGCTCAACACATCTTACTTCAGCACACCTCAACACAGCGCACCTCAACACAGCTGAACACACCTCAGCACATCTCAGCCCAACACAGCTCACCTCACAACCTTTCACTAGCCCTCGCCTCACCATACCTCCCACTCCACCAAGCCAAGACTCCAGCATGTCTGGCCACACACAGTGCTCCCATCCTGCATCTCCACACCACAATGCACCTCACAGCATGACACGTCCATGGCGCGAGGCTCACACCATGGTGCTCCCTGTTCTGGGACACCCTGTACCCACGCTGAGGCTGTCCTGAGAGATGGATCCAGTGGCGTGGAGAAAAACAGGATCATTGCAACTTCCCTTCAGGAGTGCTCCAGAAGCTGACATGGTGGATTCGCGGCTTTCCTGTTGGAGCAGGTATGTACTTGTTTATTTGACGCTCAACACAAGTACAAACCATAATTTATCAAAGAAAACAAGTTCCATGCATAAACCAATGAAAGGTTTGAATGTACCTTTCAAACCCAAGTCTATTCACTTTTAATTCTGTACCGCTGTGGAGCCTAGAGGCGCTCCCTGCCTGTGCTGAATCTGTTGCGTGGTGGTTTTGGAGATGCCATGGAGTGTTTGCAGCACAATTTGGGTTGTTCCTTTATTGGAATCAGCCTGAGAGCACAGAGCAGTCTGGTTCGTGTTTGTTGTGCCGCTGCTGTAGCCCTCATGAATGAAGAGCCATGTGATTTTGTCGTTAATTTAACATCTGCTGGTACAACTGTAAGCCAGCCATGGTTTTTATGTTGGAATGGATGCTTTATATTTGGCCACATTCTTCCTCATCTGGTGTTGATCAAAAGTTCATAAGAGGGTTGTTTCTACAGACTCTGAGGACTTAATCCCATGAAGATTTGCATATCTCTATCCTGAAATACCTGGCACGCTGCAAAAATCAGTGTAACCTTTCAAGGTTAAAACCTAAATATTTAAAGCTTCATAACATTGTCTTTCATTTTCATGCTTTCCAATACTTAAGACACTCAAAACGTTAGCTGAGCACAGGCCTATTAAGAAAATATGTGAGACTATGTGTAAGATACAGACTATTGCCTTTTTTACTGTGAACAGCGCCAAACATGACCAGCACCCACAAGAGTTGGTAAGAACAATGTGTTCCCTTCTTCCTTCTACTTAAATAATCTAACTGCTAATTAAAAGTTTGTCTTAGAAATCTTTGCTGCCAGCTTTATCTGATTTGCGCAATTAAAGGGTGGTATTAAGCAGCAGCTGCTTTTCAATGGCACATGAAGCCAGCATATAGAAACACTGTCCTTCATCTGGCCTCGATTGCTGGATGCATGATATTGGGATTCATTTAGGAAATCCTGTCAAGCCTCTCTGCAGACGTGACTGCATGCCAAGGACAGTGAAGTAATTAATGTAATAATTTAATAAGTTATGAATAATGCTTTTTGCTTACACAATAATCCTTGTCCTCAAGCATAAAATAATTCCCATTGATGAATCATTTTGTGAAATTTCTGTAAAGAATTTGGGATTTTTTTTAACGGCAAAAGACATTATACATAAGCTATGAGTTTGATGGGTAACTGTAATTATTCAGAGTCCTTTTGTCTTTAGATAGCCACAGATGAAAAGGATGAATATTTTAATGTTTTAAATGGGCACAAAATTTAGTAACAATAAAAGATTTTAATATGGCTTTATATTGGTATCGGTTTTGAATAGCAACAAATAATCCAGGTTTAGGCTGCCACATGTCAGGGTTCCCTTGGACACATCTATAGTGCCCTGTGTAGATGGCAGGACCTGGGAATGTTGTGCAGAAAAGGCCACTGCGCAGACACAGATGCACTCAAAGCCTGCATGTAACAGCACTGATGTGCTGTGCATGAGCAGTGCATTGAACACTGACAATGTACATGTTTCTGAATGAGATTTTCTGGGAAGGTAGAAAATCCAGAGGGAGAGAGAAAAAAAGAGGCAATAGTCCTCTTAGAATATAAATATTTATAAATTACTTAAACTGTTAGCAACAGTGCTGAGAAACTCAAGTATCCAGAAGTCAGGAGGAAGACCTTAAAAGAAGAGGCTGGTTTGTGAATTAAGATATTCAGGACAAACTTGCTTTTTCTTGTTGACCTCTGGTTTCTGAGCCAGCAAGTGCACTGCCTTCATATTATCAGGCTAAAGTTTAGTATGTGTGTGGGGAGTTGTTTGTTTTAATTAAACCTCTGTTTTCATGTAATCCCAACTCCAAATGCTGAGGCATTCAGATGAACCTCAATTACCATGAGAATTCCAGTAGCCTTGCAAGACTTGACAAAACTGTTAGGACTTTGTGAGGGTACTTGCTCAATTTCCATAATATTTCATAAAATGAAAAACTTATGGAACTCGTTCAAGCATGCTAACAGGAGCGAAGTTTTATTTGAGGCATGGTTCTCCTAAGTACATCAGGGAGTTGGTGGCAATATTTGAACTTCAAACACGGAACTGAAAATGCTTTCAGACCACTAACCTAAATATTTTGTTAGAAATAGATCCTGTCATTAAAATAGATCATACTACAACCATATGTTGTTGGAATCTATCCCTGATGGAAGGTTTGCTTAAGCTGATGCTATGGATAGATGAGGGGGTGACAGTGTGTGGACTATTTAAAACTGGATCAGCCCCAGTGTGTTCTGTGGACATCTCTCAGCCCACTCTCTGAATAGGGCATTCAAATTAGAGCAGGATGTATTCCAGCTTGTTCAGACCTGACTTACTTTTGACTCCACACGAACTGCACATGTATTAACATAGCTAAAAAAGACACTGTAGAATATGTAGATAATGCGGTGATAACTAGTGCAGAACAGACCTAGATAAATGCCTGGATAAGGCAGAGAAAAGATAAGATTGTTGCACAGTGTTGTTTTTGAATAGCTTTTTAATTTACCCCTGGAGCCCCCATATTCTAATCTGCTGCGCAATTCTGCGTGAGACTATTTGTCTTTAAAACATTGACATTTAAAAAAGAACACATGAAACTCCTTTCACATACAGGCTGCAGCTCAATGAACTGGATGAATGATCTTTCCACATACCCAGGGGCACGCACTGCTGAATATAGCTCACCCAGATAAACCAGCCAGCCCTTCATAGTGAGATCTCCTTCCTCTGCTCCAGCTCAGGTTCTCTGCAAAGAACTGCAGGTGCTGACAGCACTGCTGTGTCTTTGTGTAATTTCTTTATACCAATTAATACAATGAATAATCTCTTTTACTTTCCAGTGAGCTCAGTGAGTGCCTGAATAGGACGGGGGGCTGAGAAACACAGCTGTGGCCTGTGTTGGACCCACATCTGGGATCAAGAAGGGAACAACGTAGGGTGTATGTAAAAACATGGAACTTGGGAGTTAGCAATGCGTTCTGTCTCCTCACTTCCAAGACACCGCATTATGGACCACTGTTGCTATACTGATAAATCATTCCTATGCAAACGTGCTTTGTGCTGTTAACCATGTGCCAGTGGAGTTTCCTGGGCAAAATCCAGAGCTTTTTCAGCCTTTTCTGTCCCAGAGGCAGGCAGAACTGCCAAAACCTCCAAGTTTTACATGTCCCCATAATGCAGACACCCTGTGGCCAAGGCACGGCTGTAAAGACATAAGCAAAACCAGTGAGTATTGCAATGGAAATCCACTTGCTATTGGAGTCTTCTCTGGAGCCTGAGCAGACCTGGGGAACACAGGCTGTTTCAGGAGCAGCAGGAAGGTGGGCTTGTCTCCCAGCTCTGGAGCTGCTTTGGCTTTGTCCCCCTCAGCAGACGAGCTGGCTCACAGACAGGATTTGCGTTTCCCTGGTACTGGTGATGCAAGGGGCCTGCCTCTGCGAGGTCCCCTGGGGCTGCGAGGACAAAGGGGACCGGGAGGCTTGGAAACAACGAAGCACAAGGGAAGAGAAAAGCCAAGTTTTAAAAAGCGACGCATTCAGCGTGCTTAGTCATAGACACACAAACGCAGGAGGGCTGGCAGAGGCCTATTTTCGTCCTCAAACTCCCCCTCACGTCCCAGACTTGCTCGGCTGTGTTTGCTGTTGAGATTAACATCCCCTTCCCCCACCACCCACCCACAGGTTACTGAAGGAACAGCCTTGCAGAAGGGGAAAAAAAAAGGCAGTTGCCTTGTTCTGCCTGCAGGAGAAATGTCAGGAAGTGTCTGGTGGTGGGTGGGATGAAAGGAGGAAGCTGAACTCCAAAGAGAATATTCCATCTCTGGTCGTGCGAACAAATGCCCCTCTGTACTTTGCTTGATAAGAACATCCAGGAGCAGGTCTGCTGCGTGCAGGAGCAGTCACTTCCACGTCTCTGAGGGGTTTATTTGTACATGCTGCATTACCCTCAGCACCCCATGAACTGGAGGGTAAAAAGATGTAAACAGCTAGGAAGTCCAAGCATCCTTAATAATTAATAGTGTCTTTTTGTAACGGGAATGATCCAGTATTAATTATAAAGTTTTATTTCTATTTAGGTGGGTGGATATGAAATTTGGACTGGGATTTAAGTTCAGTGCAATCATGCTTTTATTCTAATCACAATAATTACAAATTTATTCTGCTTCTGCTTTTAAAGTCTAAATAACACAGGCGCTTTTTTTTTTTCCCAAACATGCCAGACATCAGTTGTTGCACACCAAATATGGCAGTTCAGAAACTCAGAGCCCCACAGTGAGTCTGGTTATAAGTACAACGGAAATTGTTGTCATTCATTGTCACTATGCAACCCCCTAGAAATGGGAAAATAACCCCAGAACACAGCTAATGAGAAGTCTGCTGGTTATTACAATCCCAGAGTTAACAGGGAGGTAGGAGCTTCACTGCATACGTCATAAAATACTTAAATGGATAGTGACCATCATGTGCACACATGGTTTCTACACTTCTGTGTCTGATTCTGTATTTCAAACAGCTGATGCTGCTTCAGTGACTCTCAGTCTTTTTTATTCTGAAGCCTTCAAAACTGTCAGTACTCACCCATAAGTTACTGTTTCTTGCAGTACTTTTGAAACTTATTTTTTGTACTGGATAATCTATGGCAGAAGCACGAAACCCAGAGGGAGAAGAGAAGTGGGTTTAACTGTAGACCATCAGCTGCTTACATCTTCCAGACATTGATGCTTTCAGTCCATAGCAGAGTGCAGGTGGAGGCTGGCATAGGGAGCAAGCAGAAAGCCCATCTTTGTTGCAGTAAGCAATTATTAATTATTTTCTAGCTACATTCGTACCTTTCTTGTGCTACCGGGAGAGATTTATTGGCAAGGCTCATAGCAGGGTCTTGTGTCATGTCACAAGAGAGGAAATAATGATTTTTCTCTTTGTTTTTCTGTCATTGCTTTTGGTTTTTCATCTCCTTTTTTCTCCTTACTGAAAATCTAAACCCTACCCCACATAAATGTCCTTCTTGCAATACAGCCGTTGTGCACCTTTGGTCAGCAGTGGAAGAGTAGGTGTTGGCAAGAAGCTGTCCCCTCTGAGCACCCACAGTAAGTCAGGGTGAGATTAGTAAGACCTCAATGAGACATTGTTTTGGATCAATGGCAGGCTCTGCCACATACTGTGATACTATGATGTTTAGAGGGTATTATTTGTAATACAGTGATGTTTCCAGGGTATTACTTGCTATAATAAGGTGCAAAAAAAAAAATTAAAAGGAAAAAAAAAGAGTGATTAAGACTTTTGCAAAATCTGTGCTATTTGGGGTCACAGATGTTGCCTCTTGATTCTTCATCGTAGGTTACATAGGAGTGCCCATTTACAAATGGTTGCTGCTTTTTAACCCCATCCTGAACTTCGTGCTGTGACTATATCACTTTTGCCAAATGTTTCTTTGAACATACCTACTATTTTTATACAACACAAAAAAAAGGTTCTAATTTTCTCACAATGGTCTCCTGTATGTGTCCAGTGATCCCTTTGTGTGAGTTCATGCTTTGGAAATACCAATGGATTCCAAAAAGTGCACAGAGAAGACATTGTCAGTTTTGAAGTTGTTAAGAAAGCCCATGCAGTCTGATAAAATCCAGCATTGTGAGGCTGCTCGCTTTTCCTGCTCCACTCACATTCTTTTCATAGCCAAACATTAACTAGAAGTGCAGTTCAGAACTGCCGGGGTTCTTGCAGAGCTGATATATCTGTTTCCTGTTGAGCTCTTGCCATGTCGGTAAGAACAAAGAACAGGATTGATTCTTTTTAGCATTTACCTCCCATTCTCATCACATACTTATTCTCAGTGACATTTTAAATTCTCTTAATAGAAGCAATGGATGCTGTTAACTGCAGCAGGAGAAATTTTAGTTGTCATAAAAATCACAGAATCAACTGGATTAGAAAAGACCTTTAAGAGCATAAAGTCCAGCCCTTATTCCAGGACTGCCAAGGCCACCAGTGAATGGTGTCGCAAAGGGCCTCATCTACATGGTTTTTGAACACTTCCAGGGACAGTGATGCAGGTCTTGTTTTTCTCTACAGCTCAAGGAAATGTGTAGCTCGATGGCTTTGTTGCACAACTATGCTGAGTGCTTCTGCAAGGCCATAAGCACCCTTAACTCTAATTGCCTTCATTGGAAACAGAGGGCTCTTGGAAGACAGACTTTGTATGCTCAAGTGTGCCTTCAGCAGGCATGCACACTGTGTGCAAGCATCAAAGCCCACTGCAGAACACAGCTGCTGCCCACAGAGGAGAACACAGGCAGCCAGGGGAAGGAAAGAGCAGTTCCAGTGACTTTGATGCTAGTTTGGATTTTGACAGAGGACTCAAAACTCCTGCTACTACAGGCATTTAGTAACTTAATTTAGTTCAGAGAAATCAGAAATGAAAAATCCTGAACTCTGTTCCTTCCAGGTTGAGAGAGCACAAGCTTCCAGCACAACTGTGAATTTGTGCTTCAGACAGCAGACTTCCTGCAGATCCAATACTGCCTTTATTGTAGACTCTTAAGCCTGATTCTGATATGTTTTGTTCCATTAGGAATCAAGATTACATACAGTTAAATCAATGATGTTACTGTGCAAAGACAATCAACCCCTCATCCCTTCTTTCAGCCTCTCAATTTGCTTGCCTTTCACTCTAATCTCTTATCTGGCCCTGCATTACTTTCATTCATCTGGGTTAAAAAATGGCCTTCTAAAAAAGGCGTATCCATTATGGTATACAGAAAAAACCTCTTGGAGAGCAGATTTAGTGTTCATGGAGGGAGTGAAAACAGTGCAGGAGGAAGAGAACTCTCATCACAGGGAGGTTGCTGAGAGCTCTGCTGTGCAGCTGAATCACCATCACAGCAGCTATTAGCCACTCCTTCCATCCTGCCTTCAGCATTATGTACCAGATGTGGCTGAAGGCATTTTACTTCCTCATTTGTTCTATAAAAGGTGACACTGTTATTCATGAAACTGTGTTGAGCTCTAGGATACTGGAGCCGTTCTGCAGAGATCGGTTTATCCAAGTGCACCATGGACTTGACTGGTGGAGCTGCGGCAGGGTAAGCATGATAGCCTGCACCTTCTAGATGCCTCCCTGCTCTTGTTCCCTGTCCACTCCTTCCTTTGATTCCTGATTCTTAAAATTCCTGAGCATCTCTAGTTCTGTGACGTACCTGGATTTGTGCAAACAGCCCTTAAACTGTTTCCTTCTTGGTCAGAAATCCCTGGGGAATGCAGACATAGCATCTCCTCACAACTTAATCACTCCTCATCTAATCGCTTCTTTAGTGGTGGTACATGTTAACTGTGATTTATGAGCTTTTACTGTTTGTACACAGGTCACTTACAGACCCTCATGGGGTAATTATTCTTAATTAGTAGGTTGGACACATGCTGCTCTTCTCTCTTGCAATCTGCAATTAATAATATAGAGATAATGCAGATATCTTCTTGCCAGTCTTTTATTTATGTTGAGAGGAGGAGGAAAAGGTTTAGGGGAAAATGATCTGAATCAACCACATGCTGAGATCCATGCCTTTCTGCTTGGTGGCAGCTGAGACGTTCCTGAGTTCAGACACCTCAGTGGCAGCTTGATTCCCTCTTTGATATATTCCTCCATCTCTTTTCATGGCTTAATTCACTTTTGTAGATTAGTTGCACAGTATGAAGAATCTTCAGAAGTAATAACATTGGTGTTATAAGTAGATATTAATATTCTGGAGGAGGGAAAGATCTTGAGTTCTCCCTACTTTTTTCATTCTCCCAACAGCTGCTACGAAACTAAACTCGTGTGTGTGCACTAAACATCCCCACAAACAGGTCAATATGAAGTATGAAGAAATACCACAGAGCCTGCTTCTAAATAGCATTGCAGTTGTCATGAAGGGATTCCAGTCCCTACACAAGGTTTATTTGCCGTGGAACACACTGGGGAGAACAGCGTGGGCTTTCTTCCATGTTTTTGTATGGAAATAGCAAGCTGCCTAATGTGAGTATTTACAAAACAGGTGACTGTTACCAGAGGTCATTTTTATTTCAAGTCCTCATTGCGAGTCAATATTCCTTTGATTTCAAGCCCAGGATAAACACTTACACTGCAGTTACAAATCCTGGCCTCTACTAGATACGTGGAAATTCAAAGCCACTTTGTGGACTTCGGAGCAGTTGAAGAGATTTACGCAGGACTGAGAGCAGAATTATCGTTATTTCTTCCAAAGGATGCTGGAACTGAACAACTCCTTAAAATACAGTTCACTTATACTTGGGACACAACAAAGGTGAGGCCAACCTTTTGGCATGCATTATTTTTTGCTGCTTCCTGAACAGGCGCAGCCAGGTGTGACAGGGAGGCGCGGTTTGTGCACAGCAGAAGCCCGTCCCGAATTTCTTCTTCCAGCGCTTTAACCTCTGAGACACCTCGTGGTGGAAATATTTACTGCTCGCAGAGAGGGACTGACATCTGGAGAGAATCCATTTTAAAGCAACGTGGGCCTCCCGTTCTGCTGTGCTTGGAGGTGGGCGAAGTCATTGGGACAGTGCTGATTTGGGGGAAATATCGATCTATAGCACATTTTTACTTGGAAAATGTAAATCCACAGGGAAGCTGGCTTTGGCTGCCCGGAGCTTCACAGCTATTTACGAGATTGAGTGATGTTTTGCCCAGACAATATAGCAGTTACAGGGGTTTGTGTATAGAAACCAAACCTGCGGCTTTCCCTTGGGTTTCACGTGGGGGTTGGTTCTTCAGACCCAAAACTGAATGTGAAACATCAGAAGGAGCTCAGGAGCGGGATGGAGCGAAACCCTCCTGAAGTGAAAGCATAAAAGCGTCATGTAACATTGGTGCCTCCATTGCAGTGCACTGAAAACCTTAAACAGATGGGGAGTACCTTGGGTTTGTTTTATTGCAATAGAATAAGAAATACAGTGAGAATAAGGAATACAGTGACCACAACCACCATGAATTTGTACAACTGCTTTGTTTTCCTAATGAGTTATACCTTTTGAGGAACTGACACCCGCTTTGTCAGCCAAGGAGACAGAGCATTGAGAGTATTGACAGGGAGCTTGCTTTTCAACCACGATGGAGTGAAAACGACCTGTGTTGGCACTACCTCTCTTGAATGAGTACATAGGGTGTTGTACATGAGATTTGCTGTCAGCGCCGGAGCGGGGATTGCGGACTGTGCCGAAAGCACACAAACAGCTTTACCTTATCATGCATTGATTTGGCACAGTTCGAGCCGAAGCCTCTGTGGGCTCAGCCGGGGATGCCCTAAGGCCCAACGCCTCCGTCCGCTCTACGGGAGAGCGGCCCGCGGGCCCGCGCACAGCAGAGCCGCCGGCCCGGCTCCCCCGGCAGCCAATCGGAAGCCGGTTGTCTTTCATGCCTTCGCCGCCCGCCGATCAAACTACCCAATCAGCACTCAGGACAGTAACGGATTGCCCCGTCGGCGGTTAAACGGACCAATTGCCGGAGGGCAGGCTTCCCACCAATGGGATCAGGAGGTAGCGGAGCAGGGACACGCGATTGGTGGCTGCGGCCGTCGGCCCGCGCGGCCGAGGCGGAGGGCGGGGCTTCCGGGGGCGGGAAGCTATATGAGGGGCGGACAAAGGCGGCGGCGAGGCCCTGTCGCTCGCCGCCATTTTGCGCTAGCGGGCTCTGAGGAGCGGCAGCCGCAGCCGCAGCCGGAACAGCTATTCTCCTCTCTTTCCTCCGTCTTCACCATGTCGCGGGATCGGTTCCGTAGCCGTGGCGGCGGTGGAGGTGGCTTCCACCGGCGCGGTGGAGGCGGTGGCCGCGGAGGGCCCAATCACGATTTCCGCTCTCCGCCGCCGGGCATGGGCATGGGCCAGAACCGGGGCCCTATGGGGGGCGGCCCGCAGGGCCCGGGCGGCCCGCCGGGTGGAGGCCCGAAGCCCGAGCCTCCGAAGCCGCCCGCGTCGACCTCTGCTCCACCTTCCTCGTCTTCTTCGGCCGCCGCCGCAACCACAGCGGGGCCCGCCGGCAGCCAGGCCGGTCCAGGAGCTCCTCCGTCGTCCGCGCTGCCCTCGGGGCAGACGCCGCAGCATCCCCCGGTGTCAACACCTTCTTCGACTCCTTCTGGCCCGGGTGGGCAGGCGCAGCCCAAGCCGAGTCCCAGCCCTACCCCGGCCGGC
>JASSUY010042416.1:0-13852 GCA_032466535.1 Forpus xanthops
CCGCCGGCGGTGGTCCCCGCTCGGGAGCGCGCACCTGCTGGCGGTGGTCCCGGCTCGGGAGCGCGCACCTGCTGGCGGTGGTCCCGGCTCGGGCCTGTTGCCGCACCCCCGTTCTCTCCGGGCCCCTCTCACGTCCTTCCCTCGCCTTTGTCCCCTGTCCCCCCGCTACCTCAGTCCCGCTTCCCCGGTGCTATTCTCCCTCCGCGGGGCGGGGGGCAGCGGCAATGACGGGGTGCCCTGAGGCGCTGATCTGCCGGGAGCCCGCTGCCGCCCGATCCGCCTCCCGCCCGGCCCTGCAAACGCTGCTCCTCAGCAACCCGTACCGGATCCGCTCGGCTTAGCTGCGGGGAAAGGTGCCAAGCAGAGATTTCCCTCCGAAAAGTAAACACATTTACTTCTGCTGCTTCGCATCCCGGCGAACTTCCCGTTAGGGGTGTGTGGGGCTGCTTACCTCTGCTCACCCGACTGCCGAGCGCGCCGCTGCTCCGGTTTGTACCTGTAAGAGTCAGAGCAGAGCCCGGGCTCGTTCCCACGGGTCCGAGATCATCGACAAAAGCCTCGGCTGGCACGACGCAGAAGTCGTTTGGTCTGGTGTCCTTGCACATCTTGCAACGATGCCTTTTCAGAATACTCTTTCTCAACCAACATTAGAAAAAGTTGGCTTTAAATTTGAGACTTAAGTTTGAGTTTGGTTTTGTTTCTCTGCTGTTTATTAAAATCTCATATTTGGGGAGTTGCAACACAATGTGCAGTCTGAATCTCTTTGTTTTGCTATCATTTTCACTGCAGAACAAACAAAAAAAGCCACTAAACTGATGATTTGGGTAGTTGTAACCTGAGTTCGTAATCTAGATAGTCCCTTTGGAAATAGGCGGAAGCTGAAACATACAAGAGAACTAATATTGCAACATATCTTCAGGCACAATCTATTGAAATAAAATCATACTATCGCCAGGTAAGGGTTCCTCTACAGATGAGGAAGGGGACTGCTGCAGAGGACACTGACACTTGTGCTGGGATGAGGGAGCATACCAATCTTTTTCCCACTGGAGGTCCTGAAATGACAGCCATGTTTCTCAGCTCCTGCACCAGCAGTTTGGCTTCCAGCCGTAAAGCAGCAGGGCTGACTGAGATCTCCTCCCAGTCTTTCTCTCCCTTTGCCCTCCAGCAGCCTGTGTAGCCGGTCCAGCACCACAGCCTCTGCCACTGTGTTCTGCTGCGTGTTGCCCACAGCCTGGAGACCATCTGAGGTACAGACCTTCCCCCAGCCCTCATGCTGTTGGGCACTCTCTCCTGTGCAAACAAGTAGCACGCTTGTCCGTCACTGTGTTAGCACTTGTGGTGGGGATTACCTCAGTGCTGTTGCTGCTTTAATTCTTGGTGGCTCCAAACAAGGAGCTGAAGCATGAAGACTCCCTGTCCTGCCTTTGGTTTTGGGAATAGACTCACTGTTGGCCACTATATTGCAATAGCATTTGATGTCTTTATCATTGCTGTCATGAACCAGACCCAGCAAGGAGCAGGAGGGCTGTGCTTGATGTGGTGGCAGTGCTTTCGTGGGTGCTGGGGCTGGATGGGGCTTTTACTGTCAATCATTATACTCTTTGCACTTCCCTTACTGTCCCATAAATTATCTCAACTAACATTCATTACTGGAAAACAGAACACACTCCTCTCTCTTGCTTCTTCTTGAGAATATATTGCTGTTTCAAGATATGAGCATGTGTCTGTCTTATAATATCAGTGATAAAATTGTTTAGAGTTTATGCTTAGTCCCCTTTAATCAAAAATCTAGAGAAGTGCTCGGTGAATTATTTTTCCATGCACTAAATTCAACAGAGATGCAGTTTCACTTAGTTCCCTCACATAGCTACAGATTTGGTTTGTCTTTCCTGCATAGTTTTTTCATATTTTCAGAATAAGACTCACAAATGGGCCAGAGTGGTTTTCATGAAGCTTTCCTCTTCCAGTATCTTAAAGGCTAGGTAAATTTTGAAGCATGTAAGAGATCCAGGTCTAGTTCTGTTCTCTGCCTGAATGAATTTGAATCCTCATTTTTTAACTACTCAACTGTAAGTTATTTGGGGTGTAAGAAGAGGGAAGAGGAGATTATTTTCCTGCCAATACTATTTCAATATACACAAATAACATTAACTGGAGAGAGAATTGGATCAGTCTTCTCCCAGGTGAGAACCAGGAGACTTAAAATCCTGCTCATACTTCTCAATCAGCATTTATTTCCACATGGAGCTCACCAGGGCTCCAGCAGGAGAAGGTGGAGGGGCACCACAGCCTTGTGGATGACACTCACCCTGGATATAGGAATGTGGATGCAAATCACTAAAAAGAAAAGTGATCTGAGCCCAGAGTGTTAAGGTGTTTTTAACTCTTGAGGTGATACTGCTCTTGGCACCCTTTTGGGGATTTGGATGGACGTAGAAATTGTCTGTCCAAAGCAGGGAAACTTACCAGCTTTTCTCCACTGAGCCTTATGTTCTTTCTTTTCTTAGAAGACACTGTAACTTAATGTCATTGCGCTGCATAACTTTCCCTTTGACGTTTCCATTTTCTAAAATAAAACTATTATCTGCTCTGATTTTAACCACGGGAAAGTGACTCATTTGGCTTATACTAAGCTCAGTGTAAACTGTAATGCTTCCTGGAAGCACCCATAGTTACTGTTTTTCAGAGGTACTTACCACAGGACAAAGAAAACTTTGTCAGGTGATGCGAACCTGGATAATTTAACACAAAATAATCACTCCTGAATGTTAGCAGAGCAGGCAAGAACCCCTCAAAGGCAGTTCAGGAGCAACATCCTTCTTCACTGGGAAGTGTTTCTGAGCCAACTCCAATCTCTGATTTACCAAAAAACTTCATCGCTGCTGGCTGGAGGCAGATCCACACTGTGCTTGTTTCAGAAGATGTAACACCTTTTCTTTGAAGCTATGCCTGTTCCTTCTTGAGTTGTTTTGTTATGGCTGCTGGAAGAATGGATAACCCCCATCATATCAGGATGCTGTTGTCCTCCCTCTTTCAGTTTGGAGTATCTTTGATGGCACTTGGCGAGCAAATTGCTCTTTTTCATGCTACACTGTCATTCAGCATGGTATTTCTGCCTGTCAGCTGCTACAGACTCCAGGAGATAATGTTCCTTGTTTCACATATTTCTTATTAACAGCTTGGTTTTGCTTACAGGACTCAGAGTACATATACTGAATATCACCAGCTCTCAGCTCCACTGTAACATTTGTAATATTATCAATATTTCTGGGCTCATGTTGCAGCTGGTCCCTTGATTCAGCTGCAGTTGAACTGGTCTATGATCTAATAGCTCAATTGCAAATATAGCAGCCTGTTTTCCTGCACAGCATTTCAATCAAGCGGCTGTGAAGCAGTTCAGGTCATATGGCAGATATCCTCTTGCTCCCTGGAATTGTCAATATTCTTAAACACTGTAGATGCTGCTCATTTTCCCTTTCTTTTTTTGGGTAGTTACTGCAGTGGAATATTAGGTCCTTGGTTTTGCCCAAGACTCTTCATCTGCTGTAAGCAATTTTTTATTTTCTTTCTACTGCAGATACACAGGCTTAGGCTTTGTGTCTCTGTCCTGCTACCCAAATT
Source organism: Forpus xanthops (assembly GCA_032466535.1). Classification (NCBI taxonomy): domain Eukaryota; kingdom Metazoa; phylum Chordata; class Aves; order Psittaciformes; family Psittacidae; genus Forpus; species Forpus xanthops. The sequence continues at coordinate 3,625 of JASSUY010042416.1, forward strand.
TGTTTGCAATGCATTGATTGTTGTGTTTGATGCGAACTTTTACCCAAAAAATTTATCTGACCTTGGGTTTGCATTGCTTTAGAACCCATTATGTCTTAATAGTAATGCAAAGCAATCCAAACTTCTTCTACTTTAACCAGGAAACAGGTGCACCACAGGCAATCTTATCTCTAAGCAGAGAATTTTAGTATCTCCAGGCTTTTAAGTGAAGATGGCAGAATTATAGGTCTGTAATTTAAATACCTGTTACCTCATTACTTCTCCTTGTTGGCATCCAGAAATAACTAATCTTGAGCCTTCTAGCAGCACTGGCCATTTCAGTGTCTTAAATGTCATCCCTTGTCATGGTAGAAAAACATTTACATTTTAAAAATTCCATCTTAGAATAGCAACATATAAGTGAACCTCTAAGTGCTTTGATAGATTGGACTTTTATTTTTATATCTTTTTACAGAATAATGCTTGCAAATTTCATCCTTAATTTAAAAAATGTGAACTGTGTAGTTCTTAGAGTTGCAACATTGGCCCAAATACGTAAAGTAAGCAGAAGACAGAATATCTGGAAAAAATGGAATACAAGAAAAATTTTCAAAGAGAGTTGAAAGGTCTGATTCCTTTCTAATGTACATCTTATTTACCTATAACTACCATAATATACCCTTAAGCAAAGTTGTCATGACATATTATTTTGTTTATACCAAATTCAGAGTCCTAGGAAATCACACTCAGTGAATGCAGATGAAACTGCTTCAGACTGCAGAATGCAACTAGACATTAATAGCAGAATTGTTTCTAAGCAGAAAATGACACACAATGGCTTGTTATTTTGGTAACAGTTCAGATTAAAAAAGGGTACGAAAGTGGAAGCCAAGACTTATTTCATATTCAAGGTATAAAATACCAGTAAAAGGGCAACTGACTATTCTGTTTTGCCTTAAAAGACAGTGCCACTTAATAATAATCCAAATAGTAAATGATGATATATGACCAGTTTTAGAATAAAACCTGACTAGACATGAAGGTAGTTGAAAGATGCTTGTTGGAGTTCCACAAGATAGTGAACACTGGAAAATGCTCAAAATTCTGTATTCTCAAACTTTTAAAGGAGAACACTCCATTACAGCGGACAAATCAGCAAGGCTGGTGAACTAGACACTAAGAAAAAGCATATCTCAAGAGGCAAATATAAAAAAGAATTTGATACGTGTAAGAACTAAGAGATATTTAAAAGGCAAATGAGCAAAACATGTTTTGTTCTACAGTTGTTACTGCAAACCCAAATGAGCACAGACATGAGCTGATTCATGTGATCTAAATAAAGACATCAAACATTAATATTATCTGATATAAATCATGAAAGAAGTGGCAGCTAAGATCTCAGAACAAAGATATCTACTGTGTTAGATGCAATACCTACACTTGGACAAGTTAGATGACAGAAGCCCTGAACCAGAACTTGGATGCTAGCTTTGTAACTGGAGGCCAATAGTCCTACTCTAAGTATACATACAGATCAAAGGAGATAGGAACAACTATGTTTTAGGTTACATTGCTAAAAGTTAGCCTTTTCTCTCTCTGCATGTGGACTACTTTATATGCGCAAAGCAAAGGGATAAATTCACGGAGAAAACAAGATACCCACAACACTGGTACAGATTCCAGGCCTTGTACAAAGTCTCGGCAGAAGCAGAAAACTGGGGTAGATTTCTGAAGATGAAAGTTATCAATTTCAATCTTCTTGCCTGGAGGAAGAGAAGACTAAGGACAGAACTTTAAGAAAACCTAGTAAACAACCAAACCCAAATCATCATTAAGAAAATATCTCTTCTAATCATATCTATAAAAACATGAGTACATCAGTGTCAGTATCATAAACCACAGTGCTTCACAAAGGTACTCCAGCTACCTTTTACAAAACTTCTTGGCAGGATAAATTATATTGTTTAGGACTCCTTTGCCATAGTTCTAGTATACGCAGGGAGAGCTGGCTTGTTTGCAGCCTGCTTGGATATCTCCAAGGCACACTTTGGCCTGAAGGCTATAAACGTTTGTAGTCTTCTAAAGATTAGGTCTTATATGTATTTCAGCCAGCTTTCTGCATCTCAGGATGAGTAACTTTGCATCTAACTGTCTCAAAGCACTTTTTATGTGAACCATTCTGTGATTTTGTGGTTCTAATCCTGTCTTCATTGTTGCTGTTCTCCCAGTCTTCAGCTCATCCATGAATTTTAGTGCTATGTATTTTATAAATATACCTACACCTTTATACAAAAGAATTAGGCTTCCCCATCAGCCCTACCAAAACTCACTGCCATTTTTTGGGGTCCTGATCAGATTTTCCACCAGTGAAAAATTTTCCCTTTTTGAAATATAACTGTTTGGATTCTTCTATTTGTACACACTAAAAGTTTCAGGTAAAAAAAAATAGAAATTCTCAATTTTGGGCAAACTGTCTTTTTAATAGAAAACTATCAAGAACTTTAGTAGTAACTCTTGTTACTGTTTGCTTGTTCCAGAATTTTTCTCCCAAACTGATTCACCCACACAACCCTTGGTTTTATTCTTCAGTTCTGTGCTGTGTTAATTTCCTTACTTGGATTTGATGATCCATACACATTGCCAAAGCTTTGCCTTTGGATATTCCTAGCTAATGCATTTATCTGTAATATTCCCAGGTTCTTCTCTTCTGAGCTGTCTATACATTTAAATGTCCTTACTATTTCATGCCATCCTCTTTGATTTTTTTTCTGCCAACTTTATATCTCTTAGACTACTATCAGATTTTAGTGTTCCAGTCACACGAATTGATAATTTTCAGTAACTTCATCTGTACCCCCCTTTACTGGGAATTTGTTTCAGAGCCTACACAAACAACACAGTCTATTAGACTTATCTGACATTTTAGACTGCTCACAGTCAAAATAACAACCACTATTTGTTTTAGTTATTATTATTATTATGAATAGTTCATGAAAGTGTATATGTCCGGTAAAGACAAAAATTAGGGAGAGATTATGATGTATAGTATATTATATAAAAGGTGGTAAAAATATCCTGTACTGTAGGCATTTGAGCTCTATTTTCTGTACAGCTTTTGCATTCATGAAACAATTCCTGCTGGCAGAAATGGCACTTTTTTTTCACAATCTTACAGATTATGTCACATTTCAACTGCTGTAAATGCAACAGGTAATTTAAAAAGTGCATCACAAAGTTGTCCACGTTCAAAAAGGGAGTGATTCAATTTTGCAATGGATGCAAAGAATGCTATTCAGTAAGAAAGAGTAAAGACAGGAACTTAACTCTGCAGAAGAAAGCAGCTGGATGAAAGCAAAAGGATCCAAAAGGAACAATAGTCTTCATGCAAGAGAATGCAATGTGCATTGTTATTTCCCATCTATACTATGTGTACCACAGCAACCAGCATGTTTCATAATTTTATAAAGTTTATATATTAAATCACTGAACAAAGATCATTTACTTTCTCTGAACTGGCACTTTTTCCTGCTCTTTAAAGCAATCGTGAATAAGATATTAATAAACAACTCATCAACAGTTAAACATGCTGAATGCTTGAACTTTTAGATAGTTTTTGATGCTTTCTAATAAACACGCAGGAAGATCTCTTTAAATGCTAGTCTTGGAACATGATTTTATGTGGCTTTTGCACACAAAACACAAAACCAAATGCAATTATGACAAGAATTTGATTGCATAGCATACTTTATATTCCCACTTCCTCACCTTTAACCCCTCTAAGTGGACAAGAGGGTTTTCTTTCTTGTTATATAAATTATTGCCTGTGGAAACACTTCCTTGAACCACTGGACAATCACATTTGATTACCTGTAATGTTATATTTTCAAGTTATGAAGGAATACTGTGGCTTGCTGTTTTTTTATGTCATTATTCTTTAATGAAATTTAAAGCGTCAAGTAATAGGGTTCAAATTGTTTGCAGATTTTCAAAATATGAGATTAAGTTTCATGTAAGCATTGTTTTTTCTACCCTGAAAATGTAAATGCATTGTGTTCATTGAAGTAATCAGAGTTAAATTAAAAATCTCAGTACACCCTCCAGAGAGTTCAACTCTTCCCAAACCTTACTTTCATTAAAAGCATGGGTGGATATAAAGTTATTCAATATAACAGAAGGGACAAGAATCCATAGTTTACAGCAGTCTGAAGCTTCCTTTACCATCTATCTTCATCCAAAGATGTACTCATACAGGGGCAAGAAGGCCCTATTTAATATGATTTACCAGTGTGAATACAAAGATGGATCAATACCTGGTATTACCAGACTTAAACTCAGGAGAAAACAAGAGTAAACAGAAGGTCCTAGATCACCTTTAAAGAGTAAGAAATTTTTCAGGATAGTATGTATCCAGTCATCATTGTGAGTGGTATATACATATGGACCACTGAGACTGCCAGCCCACCATGGATCTGATCAACACTGCATTAGACACTGTCACTGTGAGATAGACAGACTCCAGGTGGTTAGAGAGTGTAGAATCTACTCAAAAAAACAGTTTTATTGCTACGAATGTCAGTGAAAAGTGATTTTGGAGAAATGTAATATTTTGTGTTGAAAAAAGGTTAAGGTACAGGGAATTTAATAACATTTTCTGAAGTGACGGATCGCACAGATGGCATATGAAATTATTACACTTACAGGAGTACATTTATTTATATATATATTTACAGCATCAGCAAATAATTCTTATCAATCAGTATGCTCAGTTTTCCTCACCATAATATTTGATAAAGAATAACTGATGGCAAACAAATAAGAAGATCTCACAATCTGTTCAAGCAATTTGCAAACATAAAGAAGGACTAAATTTGATTGACATTTTTTACTGCAAATTCTTTCCCAAGCTATTCACAGGATTATTAGTGGCTTACACAGTATTTAGTGCTGGTACACAGAAATACCTTCTCCAGCTCAACTTTACATGTGATAAGTGAATAACACTATAAACTAAAGAATTGCTGCTTTGGAATGCATTGTACTACCTAACCAACTTTATGTGTGCTTAGTATTTATGCATTCATTTGTGTGTGTGCAAAAGTAATTTCACATAAGGATGACATGTAACGAATTGTTATTCAGTTGTCATAATGAGTTTCCATTGATAAGGGTAACAGCAGCAAACCTCAACCTCAGCTTGAACAACTAATTTGTGTGGCCATTCTAGCCTGCAAATAGGCTGAGACCTGCAAATCAAGATATTGAGTCTTCTCTTCTTCCCCAGGAGAGCTGTAGCTGTATTTGAGATCTTGAGGTCTTGTCCTCAGTTATCTTGCCTGAGAAATTATCCTTGGATTACCTTGGATCATTGATTCCACTAATGTATGGGCAGTAGATATTATCTACTGCCAGATTTAAGATTTTACCTAGCAGTTACAAGTAAGTATAGGTGTTGCAAATGGTAATACAAGATTCTTTAATGAGCAGCTAATATTTCTGATGAGCAGCAATTGTAGATCATTCTTCTTTCATACAGACTGCTTATAACATTGTGTTTTCTGCTAAGTCTTTCTATTAAAGCAGATGTATTCAAGTTTAAGATTGGTTTTAAAATGCTGGATAAAAAATAATACTCTTAAAAAAATCTACTTCTCCTAATAACTTTCTAATATCTAGTATTCGCTGTATAAATTTGCACAAAAGATTTTGAAACAGCCCACTGTAGGCTCTGCTTTTGTGTACTGTGGCAGAATGAATTATGAGTGATTGCATAATTTACATTCTAAGTTTAGTTTTCAAGTATGGTTAATTTTCCTTAAATGAGAATCCTGTAGCTATTTAGTAATTAGGACTGATAGTTTTATGAAGTTCATAATTGGTCCCCAAACAGGTGTTTCCTTTCTTTCTCAAAGAATTGGGTATATTTTCACCCTGTTCCATGTGAGCTGATGGAAATTTCCTGAACAGAAAGGTATACAATATTCATAACAATTTTTTATTATAAAGCCAAAATTATACTTCACTTTAACTGCCTACTCTGCTAATGCATTGAATTTGAACTTCACTTGGGCATCGTCTGCAGCGATGCTGTGCACCTTTGACCATGAGCAAATTTAACAGCAACTGCAATTACTCAGTACAGATAGTCTGATAATATTTTATAGGAGTCTGCAGTGAATGTAGCTATTCTTAATAATAATTATGGGTAAGTTAGATACATAACTCAGGTTTTCAGTATAGGTTGTGTGTGCTGCATATAGATAGATGCTTTGGATGTACTGAAAATAAATCTGTTATTGCCTCTAGAAACTGGGTATCATTTACATTGACTATCAGCAATCATACAATACTTGGAGGTGTCACCCCCTTGAAGTTTTTTTGAATTGTTTTAGCTGTATTATCTCAAGTTTGTGCCTCCACTTTGAAAATGGCAGCAACTGGCAATGATTTTTGACTGTTTTCCAATGATCTGAGCTCAGCCTAGTTACCTTATCATCAGTGCAAGCAATTTTTTTGTGAAGCACCAGTACTGACTATAAGAGATCTGATGGCAATCTTAAAACATTTCTGCATTAATAGCCTTCACATCGCATTTAAACGTCCCATCTCTTAGATGCTGTCACAAATGTGACACTGCTATTATATGTCCTAAGTACCCACTTTTAATGGTGACATCTGCTCTTCAAAATGTTAATTGCCAAATGTTATCTATCTTTGCAATTTATTACCACCTTAGGAAAAATACTTTAAAATTATACAACCATTTAGTTAGAAACACATAATTAACTGGTTACCTTGTTGGAATTACTTCAGGGTAGAATCACAGAATTGTTTATGTTGGAAAAGACCTTTAAGATCACTGAGTCCAATCATTAATGTAGCACTGCCGAGTCCCCCACTACAGATGTCACTTAGCACCATACCTATGCATCTTTTAAATACCTCCAAGGATGGTGACTATCTGGCCAGCCTGTTCCAATGCCTGTCAATCCTTTCTATGAAGAAATTTTTCCTGATATCCAATCAGGATAACCTCTCCTGGAACAACTCAAGGCCATTTCCTCTTGTCTTATCATGTGTTACTTAGGAAAAAAGACCGACACCCACCTTGCTACAGACCTCTTTCAGGTAGTTGTAGAGACTGAGGTTACCTCTGAGCCTCCTTTTCTCCAGGCTAAACGGCCCCAGTTCCCTAAGCTACTCCTCAAGATATGTGCTCTAGACTTCTCATCACAAGCTTGTTCGCTCTTCTTTGGACAGACCCCAGCACCTCTGTGTCTTTCTTGCAGTGAGGGACCCAAAACTGAGCACAGCATTTGTGGTGCAGCCTCACCAGTGCTGAATACAGGAGGACAATCTCTTCTGACTCTCAAGCAGAACAACATCCCTGCCCAACTTGGTGTTGTCTGCAAATTTGCTAAAGGAACACTTGACACACTCATCCAGAACATGGATAAAGTTATTAAATAGAACTGGCCAGAACTGGGTAGCTACATAATATGGGATACTAAAGGATATTTACTTGCACTCAGGGAGCACCTATTTAATAATTTTCTTGGCAATTCAGAAGATGGCTGCTAAAGTCACAATCTATGCAGATTCTCTTGGCAGGAAATGGAGGCACTTAGTGAGCAAGACTGCAATTTGTTCCAGAGTGAAGCCAGGCTGATCTACCAAGCATCTCTGTGATTGAACTGCTCACACGTGTGCCTATTTCCCTCCCTATAGATACTCTGTTTGTACTATAATGGCTCTGATACCTATGCTGTCTTAGTAGTTGTCACAATAAAGCCCTGTTTCTTAGTTTGAATTGTTAGAGTATTATCAATTCACTGCAATAAATACTGAGATGTGGAACCGCATGTGTGTCATGGAGTAGGGGGGCTGGAAAATTCAGAGAATTAGCCACTTCAGTGAAAAAAGTTAAATACCACAGATCCTTTTATCCCCAAGGAGGCGTAAAACTTGATGAAAACAAATCACTTAACAAGAACCAAGCTCATCTTACCTGCTTTTTCAAAGCAGTTCTTTGAAGAGGTATGAGACTCAGACCCAGTCAATACAATGCTGTACCACCTCAGATTTGAATGAACAAGAAAATTAGGCATAATTGCTGGTTTATGTTTCATTATTGACAGTCCTTTTAATTGGAGAATAATAGTTTTAGGGGAAAAAAATGTAGGAGGCAGTTACTTTCTGTGAAAAGAAATCAGCTTTCTGTCCTAAACTGACAGTTTGTTTTCCACTTATCTGAAGAAAAAAAAAGCGTGCTTTAGACAAAAAATAGATTTTCAATAAAAAATCAAATTTTGCTACAAATAATTTTGGTTTGTTGAAGCCAATTTAATGGTCACAAATGGTCTCCTCTAAAATCCATCGCAATCTTCAGGGAGGCTCCTGTAAATGGTTCAACTCAATCTATCGGCGCTTAGCCTTCACTGTCACACAGCTTTTCTTCCACCATTTTTTGATTTGAGACTAATTATTAACTAAACTGTCTATTTGTCCAGTTCATAAACTACTGTTTGGTCCTTCAAGGTGCTAAGCACTTCCAGTTCCATTTGAAATGCAAATCACCTACACCAGAGACCACTGCCCAGAGGGTGCTCACTTCCTTGCATTATCAGCCCCAGGCAAGTGAAGACAGAGCCAGTCCTCTCTGCTCCCAACATCAGTTTCCTTGGATATGAAAAAATGCGCCCATTAAAAGCTTTTCTCAAGGCTGCACTATCTGGCTGGCCTCCCTCAGACCCATACGCCCAGTATGCCACTGACTAAAGAGAATAACTAAACATTATATTTTACATATTACAGTTAAAATTAAGCTGTAAAAATTTATTCAACATCCAACTTGATACTGTATTCTGCTGTGCCTTGTTACTCTGCTGTTCAAGTGTATGGCAACAAGTCTTTTATCACTGAAATTAGAAATGAGGGAAGTCAATGACAATTATGTAACGTAAATATGCAGGACATTAAGAATTATATGTTCATCTGAATTTATAAATGTACACAGATTATTTAAAACCTCCTTTAGGCAGATTCATAACTGTGTATTTTATTATCATAAATTACGACCTGCTGAGAAATAGAATATACCTAAGGAAGTACTGACTGACGGATCTAAAGGAAAACCCAAGGATTTTAGAAAGGACAGAAAGTTTGAAATGTCTGAATTTAGTTATAATTAAGCCCTAACTTCTTTTGAGGCTAAATGGCTCACCAGTGCCATTATGTTCAGTGTCCCACTGGAAACAACATATGAATGTTGTTGTCTTGACGCTTCCCTGATCAAAGAATAAGAGCAGTAAGAACAGTGGTTCTCGCACAAATGTCTAACAGCTCTCAGTATGATAAATATTTTATTGAGACAGTGCAAAAAGAGTTTGTAACATTTTGATGCAGCAGAAGGAAGCAAATCTGTTTACTCATGTTTTGTGCGTTGGTGGGAGATTATAAGTGAAAGAGTGAAGAGTAAAGAGCTTCAGATTTCAAAAGTTATCATCAAGTCTTCAGTCTCTAAAAGAAAGCCCACTGATTTTGAAGAGCGGGGACTTAGTACACACTTGTGGTCTCTATAATGCAACAAAACTCCAAATTCACTGGAAGAAACACATGTATGAAGACTGGAAGCAGTGCTGCTCAACCCATTGGCAAGAGGAACAACTCAATGGTACCAAACATTCAAGTCCTAAGGGCTGAGAAGCAGACGTTCTGAAAGACCTGATCTGAGAACATATACATCAATGCAACAGAGTTGTCACTCGAAAACTGGGTATGAATACTTTGCAGGATTTCTTGGATTTAGTACCACAATGTGACACTATCCACCCATCCCCACCCCTTTCCAAATAATGAAAACATTACTATTAAACACACACAAAGTCTTAATGGATTACTGTGAATTCTGACTAAGATTTCAGCATGCAGTCCTATAAGGATTTATTATGTAAATGAGTAGATATGAGCAAAATTAATTAAACATTTCATGTATGCCCTGGGTTCAGCAGCAGCAGTCATTTTTCTCCTTCGTTGTAGCTGATGCAGTGCTGTGTTTTTGACTTTCGGCCTGGGAACTGCGCTGATAACGGCAGTGTTTTCAGTTACTGCTTGGTAATGTTTTGCGTGACCAAGGACTTTCTGAGCCGCATGCTGTACCAGGGAGGAGGAGAAGATGGGAGGAAGCAGAGACAGGACACTTGACCCAAACTGACCAGAGGTATTCCATTCCACAGCACGTCATGCCCAGGAT
>JASSUY010042419.1:0-10338 GCA_032466535.1 Forpus xanthops
AGAGGAGGGCCACGAGGATGATGAGGGGACTGGAGCACCTCCCCTATGAAGACAGGATGATAGAGTTGGGGCTGTTCGGCCTGGAGAAGAGAAGGCTGCATGGAGATCTCTTAGCAGCCTTTCAGTATCTGAAGGGGGCCTATAGAGATGCTGGGCATGGACTCTTCATAACGGACTGTAGTGAGAAGAAAAGGGGTAACGGGTTCAAACTTAAACAGGAGAAATTTACATTGGATATGAGGAACAAGTTCTCTACTGCAAGAGTGGTGAGACAGTGGAATGGGTTGCTCAGGGAAGTTGTGTGTGCTCCATGGCTGGCAGTGTTCAAGGCCGGGTTGGACATAGCCTTGGATGACATGGTTTAGCGTGAGGTGTCCATGCCCTTGGCAGGGGGGTTGGAACTAGGTGATTTAAGGTCTTTTCCAACCCTAACTATTCTATGATTCTATGTGATAGTATACTGAAAATGTGGGATCTGAGTATGACGTGAATGGTATGGAGTAAGGGATGGATACTGTCCTGGTTTCAGCAGTAGCAGTCATTTCTCTCCTTGGTAGCTGGTTCAGCACTATGTTTTTGACTTTCAGCCTGGGAACAACGCTGATAACACCAATGTGAGCAGTTGTATTCTCTTTCCATGCATATGGATATCAAAGCTTATCCATGAAGAATGAGGCACAAAAGGTGTCTGGATGGGAAAGCAGAAGGCAGCTGAATGAGAAAACAGAAGGCATTTGGAGGAGCGAGCAAGTCTAAGTGAGTAACTAACTGCAGAAAAAGAGCTTGGCAAGATAACAGACTTCAGTAATGTGGCAAAGGGTCATCCAACAATGTGCTGTTGCTAACTGATGTAACCAAAGTCTAAAAGACACATGTATGTTAGAAACTGTATGTAAATAAGGGTATGTAATAGTAAAGAAGGAACTTTTGACTGAGACACTGAAGAAATGTGAGTATGTGTTTTTTGGCCATCTCGACCATGGCATACTTCAACACCCATCAATTTCTAATAAAAAGCCTTGTTTATATGCCTAATAAACACGTAAAACATTAAGGAACCATGAAACAGCTAATTAACTTTGTGAATTTAAAGTCCTATTCTTGCATGTGAAAACTAATTAGTGATTATATGGATTCGTGAATCAAACTTACTTCCGTTTTCTCTTCATGTGGTTGTTAAATTCAAGAGATTTGTAATATTTTCCCTTATTTTTCTAAAAAGGATGCTGAGTTTATAATTGATAAAAAGCTGTATTGTCTACATGCTCTGCATCTGCAATATTTCCTTGTTACCTTTTCGTTTCACACAGTTGTAAAAAAAAATATTTACATTTTATCAAAGAGTTATGCACTCATGTCAGCGTTAGCAGCAGGCTGAATTCAAAAATGACTCAAGTAATTGTTCCCTACAATTTACAGCTAGGCTGTGCCTAGCTTTAGAATAGTCATGTGGGGAAATAGGTTAGGGCTCTTCCTTTCTTGTGTGTGGTTTAGAATTAAACACAGCAGTTCCTTATAATTATGACACTCAGAGGTGTGTGAAGTTTGCACAATGAGAGACGGTCCATGCCTGAGGAACAGTAAGGAAGAGTGAGGCAAGCTTCCTATATCCTACTGCCAATCAGTAGCTGTGGCTTATGCACTCCAGATTAGTAGCAGACTGGAAGCATTAATAACCATTGATCTATTGAAGCATATTATGAAAACTTCAGGAATTGCTGTGCTCCAAGAATTTTTAGAAGCTTCCTCATTCCTTCTCATGCATTACTTTGTTGCTGTGTCACACTCTATTTGGTGATATGCTTATGTTCGCAAATCATTTGTAAGGTGATCCTTTCTTCAGATATCAGTATGGAAGACTGCAAAGTACATTATATTGGCAAAGAACTCACATTCTAGCCAGTACCATTAAATGGAACAAAAGTTGGAAAGAAAATCTAATTAAGATCCTGGCAAAACATAGGTATAGACTGCAGCTCTGCCACAAGATGATGTATCACAAGTGTTCAGCAAGGCAGAGAGACAGGGAGGCCATTCCAGGTAGGAGATACAGAAAGGAATACTGCTTCTCTGAAGTGACAAAAGTGCTCATTATGGATAGCAGCATTATTTCCTACTGTGTGCTTCTTTATTGCCTCAATAGCTATTGAAAAAACTATACAAAATAAGAAGCAAATGTAAAGAAGGTAAAATCATCCTCTGAATGAGCTCAATTGCAAAATGAGTAACATAGAAATAAAGTTCTTTCTATTTCAAGAGCCATGAAGTCATGGATCAGCAATACTGAATCAGAGCAAAGATCACTGGTCCTACTCCTTAGAAAATGTCTTTTGCTGCTCATTTCCTGCAAACGAAGTTTTATAAGAATCTTCTTTTTCTTCTTCTTTTTTTTTTTTATTTTTTCTTCAGTAATTATGCACAGACAAGTTCAGTGACTTCTTTTTAAAAATTCAATTTGCTCATGAGGAAGATGCAATTGTTTCAGCTGGTGGAAATTAGAGTAAATTAAAGACACAGTATGAGTTAGTTGTTCAACTACTGCAGAAAAAGTAACTGCCATAATGGCTAGTCTTAGTAGAAGTTAATATGAAGTACAGAAAACAATTATCCTGCTCTACTTCAATCCTGAAGTGAAACATTAAATTAAATCAGGGACCAGCATTACTATGGGGGGGGGGGGGGATGATAATTAACTTTTAAATTAAGAAACCTTTGAAGTAGGAAGCATAAGAAAACCAAAAGCATTTTGCCAAAATGATTATCAACAGTAGATGTGATAACTCTTCCTGAAATATATACAGGGACATCAAAGATCAGAAATGTAGTAATGGGCTTCAAATATGGAAAGCCAATCTTAGATTTGATATTAGACATATTTGCCAGAGTACAAGCTCAGTTAAAGGAAGAATTTTCCAGTGTATTTAACACACTTTCACAAGCTTCTTTGTTTTTACTTCTTGCTAGTTGTAATATCTTACTGGTTTTCTTTTTCTTTTTTAATCTATATTAGGTTTTATTCTTTATTTAATTTATTTGTCACGTATGCATTTTATTAACCATAGGCTCTGCTTTTTGCTTGTTTGTGCTTTAACTTGATATTCCAAAGCATTCTTCTTACCCAAACCACCAGAATATAAAACTAAAAATGTAGATAAAGCTGATAAGATTGAAGTAGCTCAGATGGACTTAGATTGGTAATATAAGGGTGAATATTTTTTGGCCCGGTGGGCTCATGACATCAGGCCATCAGAGCAGAGATGCAACATACAGATGGGCTCTTGATTGAGGGGTGGACTTAACAATGGACACTATTGCCCAGATTACTCAAGACTGTGAAGCATGTGCTGAAATTAAGCAAGCTAAATGGTTAAAACCTCTTTGGTATGGAGGACGATGACTGAAGTACAAATATGGGGAGGCCTGGAAGATTGATTATATCACACTCCCACCAACCTGCCAAGGCAAGCATCATGTGCTTACCATGGTGGAAACAACCACTGGATGGCTGCAAACATGCTGTGCCCCATGCCACTGCCCAGAGCACTATCCTGGGCCTTGAGAAACAGATACTGTGGCAACAAGGTCCCCCAGAGAGAACTGAGTCAGACAATGGAACTCATTTCTGCAACAGCCTTATAGATATTTGGGCCAAAGAGCATGGCATTGAGTGGGTATATCACATCCCTTACCATGCACCAGCCTCTGGGAAAATCAAACAGTGCAATGGGCTGTTAAAAACTACACTGAGAGCAACGGGTGGTGGGACTTTCAAACATTGGGATACACATTTACCAAAGCCACCTGGCTGGTGAACACCAGAAGACTGGATAACACGGCTGACTCAGACCAGTCAGAACTTTTACATACTGTAGAAGGGGACAAAGTTCCTGAGGTGCACATAAAGAATTTGCTGGGGAAGACAATCTGAGTTATTCCTGCTTCAGGTAAAGGCAAACCCACCAGTGGGATTGCTTTTGCTCAGGGATCCTGTCATGGGTTCAGCAGTAGCAGTCATTTTTCTCCTTCTTGGTAGCTGGTGCAACGCTATGTTTTTGACTTTTGGGCTGGGAATAGCGATGATAACACTGGTGCTTTTAGTTGCTGCTTGGTAATGCTTTAATCTGAGCAAGGACTTTCTGAGTCTCATGCTCTGCCAGGAAGGAGGGGAAGCTGGAAGGAAGCAGAGACAGGGCACCTGACCCAAATTGACCAAAGAGGTATTCCATACCACAGCATATCATGCCCAGGATGTAAAAATGGAGAGAAGAAACCCAGAAGGGTGGGGGTACGCTGCTTGGTCAGGCTGATTATAGGTGCTGAGCTATTGAATTCTTTTCCCTTGTATTTCTCTTGTCATTATTATTATTGGTGGTGGCAGTAGTGGTTTTGTGTTACACCTTAGTTACTGGGCTGTTCTCATCTCAAGCCATGGGAGTTACATTTAGTAACTGTTGGTTACTAAACTGTTCTTGTCTCAACCTGTGGGAGTTGCATTCTTTCAATTCTCCTTCCCATCCCTCCAGGGGTGGGGGGAAGAAAGAAGGGGGAGTGAGAGAACAAAACTGCATCCTGGATTCAGCAGTAGCAGTCATTTTTCTCCTTCTTAGTAGCTGGTGCAGTTTTGCATTTTTGACTTTTGGCCTGGGAACAGTGCTGTTAACACCAATGTGTTTAGTTACTGCTCAGTAATGTTTACTGTGAACAAGGACTTTCTGAGTCTCATGCTCTTCCAGGGAGGAGGGGAAGCCAGGAGGGAGCAGAGACAGGGCATGTGACCCAAGCTAGCCAAAGAGGCATTCCATACCACAGCACATCATGCCCACTATATAAACTGGGAGCAGTTACCCAGAAGGGTTACATCACTGTTCAGGTTGAGCTGGGCACAAGTAGGTGGGTGGTGAGTGGTTGTATTCTCTTCCCTTTTTATTCCCTTGTCATTATTATTATTGTTTGCAGAAGTAGTGGTTTATGTTACATCTTAGTTACTGGTCTGTTCTCATCTCAAGCCATGGGAGTTACATTCTTTCCATTCTCTTCCCCATCCTTCTGGGAGTGAGGGGAGGAAGGGGGCAAGTGCGCAAGCAGCTGCGTGGTTCTTAGTTGCTGGCTGTGCTTAAACCACGACAATGCTTCTTTGGCTCAGGTGTCCTGTCTCCTATCCTCACCCTCAGTTTGGACCAGGTATCCATTCTCTGCTCCCTCACAGCTTCTTTTACCCCTCCTCACTGACCGTGCATGAAACTGAAAAGGCCTTATTCGGGTAAGCTCTACTTGGCGACAACTAAAACATCTGTGTGTTACCAGAGCATTCTTGAACTAAAGCCAAAACACAGCACTGCACCAGCAAGTAGGGAGAAAACACACTCTATCTCAGCTGAAACCAGGACAAGTACAAAACCAAAACTGGTATAGAGAATTCACTGTATGTAAGTCAGCCATTCTGGTGAAACCTTATAGTGGCAGAAATATTCCTACATGCTCTTCATATATGATTAGTATAAAAGTTCCTACATGCTCTTCATTTATGATTAGTATAAAGGCTCTTTTAAGTATAGGCCCTGATTAGAATTGCAATTTGTACCCTTCTCCCCCCCTATAGAGAGACTGTACACCAGAGTTATACCTTTGAAGCTGAAGGCTGAGGGGCTAAATTTCAAAATCCACCATAAAGTTCTGATTTCACACTTACTTGAGATTCTTCCACATTTTTCTGATCACAGAACTTTTACTATAAAGTCATGATCCTGCAAGCTGCAGTGGGTAGTTTACTAGGCTCTATTGTACTACAACACAAGACCTTGGCTGTCTGAAAATAACCTGAAGAATTATGGGGTTACTGGGAAAATGAGTTTACCAGTCTGAACAGCATAGAACACCCTGGAAGGTATAGGAAGGTATAGCAAATTATAGGAAATAAAGGTATTTAGTGATGCCCCAATTCTGGAATAGATTTTTAAATTACTCAGTACTCAGCATCTGCTAATACATGAAAGAAATAGTAAGGGAAAGTTATTATGAGGTACGTCAGCATATCTATATGGTTTATTTTGGCTAGTGAGAACTTATCAAGCAACTTTTTTCATCTTTCAGATCATTTGAGTATCATAACTGGATCAACATTGAAAGAAATTTTTAAATCTTATTTTTCAGGACAAACCATACCTCTACTGTAATTGAAATTGGTAGGTTTCATGGTTTAAGGCCCTCATGCAGTTTTTGCTCACTCACTCCCCCCTCTTTCTTCCCTAGTCCAGGGGGATGGGGAAAAGAATCGAAAGAATGCAACTGCTACAGGCTGAGATAAGAACAGTTTAGTAACTAAGGTATAACACAAATCACTACTGCCATCACCAATAATAATAATGACAAGAGAAGTACAAGGGAAAAGAATACAATAGCTCACCACTATACCCAGCCTGACCAAGAAGTGCACCCCCCACCCTTCCAGGTCTCTGCTCGCTGTTCTACATCTTGGGCATGACGTGCTGTGGTATAGAATACCTCTTTGGTCAGTTTGGGTCAGGTACCTTGTCTCTGCTTCCTCCTAGCTTCTCCCCCTCCCTGGCAGAGCACGAAACTCAGAAAGTCCTTGGCCAGCCTAAACATTCTAAGCCGTAACTATAAACACTGGTGTTATCAGCACTGTTCCCAAGACGAAAATCCAAAACACAGTGCTGCACCATATACTATGAAACAGAAAAAATGACTGCTGCTGCAAAACCCATGGCAGTAGGGAAGGCAGCACTGAAGAAATCTGCTTTGTTAGGGCTGCAGACATGACTAAAAAAAAAATATTCCAATATTTCACTAAGAAGAAATCATATGAGAAAATAAATGTTGTAGCTTCAAAGCAACAAATGACAAGTGAATATTGCTATATTCTTAACTGCTTCTCAAAAACTTTGTCCACTAGACAATAAATTATACTAACAGCCTTCACAAAAAATGTCTGCTATGAAAGATTAATTCTGTCCCAATAAAAGCTGTATTTTAGTATTGATCTATAAGTTTTGTAAAGTCTGAATAAACTTAGGTCTGACATAAATCAGGAATAACCAGCATTAGAGAGTAAAATCTAGAGCTTTCTTATGATCTTCTGTAATTAAAATAGCTTTAAAAAACATTGGTGTATGGACTGAATGACCTAACAGTGATTCAGCATTAGGTAGTTCAGAGAAAGTTATCTCAGATGTAACCAATATCAAGACTCTTTTTTTAATTTTGAGATGAGAGCAAAACAGCTTCAGAGTAGATACAACAGCAGACACAGAGAAGCCTGAGGTACTCCTTGCCTCCTTTGTCTCTGACCTCACCAACAAGGTCTCCCAGAACTCTGTTTAGAAACAGAGTTCCAGGAGGAGAATACACAGCAGTGGGTCAAGATCAATCACTTGACCCATACCAATCCACATGCTGCATTTAAGGAAGCTGAGAGGAATGATTCTTGCAAGGCTGCTTTCTATCATCTTGGAAAGGTCATGGAGATTGGGAGAGCTCCCAGATGACTGGGGAAAGCAAGATATATACTATCTCCAACGTAGAACACTACTGTTTGGATGGGAGAACATCTGCATGGGCAAAAACTGGTTGGATTTTTGGGCTCAGGCAGGCATGGTTAATTGGTCACAACCTGGCAAGAAACTTGTGGAGTAATGCAAGCGTAGGAACTGCCTTTCTTAACATCTTTATCAATGGGAAGGTGATGGAGCATACTAATCAGACCTGCACATGGCACCAAGTGAGGAAGCAGCTGGTATGTGAAGAGAGCTGTGCTGCCATCCAGAGGGATATAGACAGATATGCGTAACAGGCTAACAGAAAGCTCATTCAATTCAGGAAGGTAAGATGCAGATCACTGTACTAGGGGAGGAAAAACCCCTTGCAACAGGTATAGCTTGTGGCTTGACTTGCTGGGGAGCACCACTGTAGAAACCCCCCTGGGGCTCTGGTAGACAGTAAGCTGAACATGAACTGGTAGTCACTTGACATCAGAGGTGTTAACAGGAGCAGAACCTGTACATCAAAGCCATAGATTATCATCTTCTAGTCAGCACACTTTGAACAGTGTCACAAATATTGCATCCAGTTTTAAGTTCCCAGTATCAACTTCATTTAACTGGACAGAGTTCAGTTTAGGGCCAGTGTTGGAGCACTTTTTCCGTGAAGAGAGGCTGAAGGAGCAGGGCTTGTTCAGCCTGGAAAAGACAGCTTCAGGGGGATTGAGCAGTGGTGCCCTATCACATACTGGGAGGTACATTTCCTTAATATCCATGTTGAGTATGTAATCTTACTTTAATTTCCTTTAATTTAATAATTACAAGGATTTTGTAATCTAAATATCTTTAAAACACATAGTAAGAAGCAGAAAATAAAGTTGTAAAGCTAATGACAGCAAATTCTGCTCATTTGACTAGACAAAACCAGGCTTTTTCATATGTTAATTTATTGGATCAGAATACAAATGTGGTAAGTAATAATGCTGTTTTGACAGTGAGTGATAACAAGATTTTGATAAAATATCTATGAGGTTGGGTATTTTTGACACCAATGATTGTGATTGAATATTCTTAAGGTCACCAGGACACTGAAGAATTTTGGCAAGATATTTATGAAGGCATAGTGGTCCTGAAGATGGATGTAGACATGGAAGTGATGTAAATTAGATTAATTCACTAAAGACAAATATATCAAGGGCTATTAAGCACAAAGATATCAATTCTGACTCAAGAAGTCAGACAGCTTAGAGCTGGGAGGTCATACCAAAGAAGTATTACTATCTCTGCATTTTTTAAACAATTTTTATAAGCACAATAGAATAATTACAGATGAAGAGAATTTTATGTTAACCGGAAATCTCGTCTGACCTAATATGTCCAATTGTATGCATAAGATAGGTACAAAGGTATCCTATTCTGAGATAATATAAAAACTTCTAAACCTAAGTGATGTTGCGGATTAGGTGATGAAGGTTACGAAAGGCTATATACAAGCAATTCCTCCTTAGAGCTTTCCTGAAAATTTTCCTTTTAAAGTGGTTAAACATTTTCTTTGGCCATGACAAAAAAAAAAAAACTGGCACTGTTAATAAGTTTATAATATATTATTATAATCAACTATTTTAAATAATCTTTCATGACTAGTAGTTTTGAGGAAAGAAATAGCAAACTAGTGATGACACTTATTTCAGTGGAAAGGACTTTCCTTGAAGAAATATGATAATGTGAATAAAAAGCATAAATTTTTGAGTGTGATAAGAAAGCGAGGATTAGGTAGAGGAGATATTAATGAATGTGTCCAGTACGCATGGGAAAGAATGGCTTTAAAAATCTTCACTTCTAATGCATGGCAGTGTGCCCTGGTGAAGTTATGATTAACATCTTGACCTTATTAAAATTAATAGCAAAGGTTTTACCAGTTTGAATGTAGAATAGGTTTAAGCCTAATTGTGATGTACTAATGTCTGTGCTGTTGGCGCAAACAACTCTTGCCTTGGTAATATGTGAGCTTTTCCCTGTAATAGAAATTCATTGCAGTTTAATATGTTCATATAAAGTATCCTGGGACTAAAAGCAGCCTGTCTGTACTAGCATATTGTTGTATCTGAGAATTGCTAGGAGGATTATGCCAAATCGTACAGACTTTAAGTGCAATGCTAAAAAAAAAGGACCTATGCATTGCACTGTAATGCTGTTTAGTCAGGCCTTACATGTGAACCCTTAACTTTATATTGATCTTTATAGACTTCCAAAATTTCTTTTAACTGTAATGAAAACTGAAAATAAATATTAATTTTAAAAAATCATGGTGACGTTTATATGCTTTGGCAAGTTCCTGTCTCAGAAAATAACCTCACTGAATCACAGAAGCACAAAATTTTTGAGGCTAGACAGAACCTCTGGAGACCGTCTTGTCCAACACCTCTGCAGGTGCAGGACTCTCGTCTGCTTCATGAGGTTCTTGACAGACCAATTCTCCAGGCTCCCTCTGAATAGCAGCATGACCTTCTTTCACCCATTCTTTGCAGTTTCATATTACCTGCAAAGCTTCTGTGGATGTACTCTGATTCCACTCTTGAGGAAAAAGTAATTAATGAAGATCATAGAATCATAGAACAGTTGGAAAGGACCTTATATCACCTAGTTCCAACCCCCTTGCTATGGGCAGGGACCTCACACTAAACCATGTCACCCAAGGATATGTCCAACCCGGCCTTGAACACCGCCAGCCATGGAGCATTCACAACTTCCTTGGGCAACCCATCCCAGTGCCTCACCACCCTTACAGTAAAGAATTTCTTCCTTATATCCAATCTAAACTTTCCCTGTTTAAGTTTGAACC
>JASSUY010042423.1:0-11343 GCA_032466535.1 Forpus xanthops
CTCAGAAAGTCCTTGGCCAGCCTAAACATTCTAAGCCATTACTATAAACACTGGTGTTATCAGCACTGTTCCCAAGCTGAAAATCCAAAACACAGTGCCACACCAGCCACTACCCAAAGAAAAATGACTGCCGCTGCTGAACCCATGACACTCTGATGCCAGTAAGGTCATAACCCGGCAGGTCTGTGCATCTCTAATTCGTGTTGTTTATTCCCTGTGCTATATGCATTTGCATAAAGGCATTTAAACTGATGAAACTGAAGGTCTTTCAATATCTTGTCCTTGCAGAAGACAGCTAAAGTAAAACTGGTCAAAAGATTCAAAGTGAGCTGTCCAACAAAGCTAGGGACCTCGGAACAGACTTTGAAGCCACAACATATCATCTGGCATTTTTATTGTGTGATTCACAGAACTGTTTATTTGTTGTTACTTAGGAATGTTGTAGTAGACAGTTGTGTACAAATGACACTTGCAAATCCCCAAATTCTTAGGAATTTTTAGAATTAATGCTTATTCACTCTGATTAGTAGATCAGTATAGTATTCCTCTCTTCTGCAATAGACAAAATGGCAACATAATAACAAGAATAGCAAAGAGAATCAGAAGAAAACAACGCTAACCAAACTGGAGGCTGACAGTGACTCAAGCAGATTATGTCTCAGTTATCTATAAATAACATCCTACACTGAAATCAAGCCTGAGTTATTAGAAAGACTGGATGAATCCTGACACACAGTTATTCACTGTGTGAAATTAATCCAACCCCAAATTGTCTTCACAAGACAATGAAACAAGAGGCAAATTCTGTAACCAGTTGTTACAGAACTGGCACATGCTAGCTTTTTAAAGTGCCCTCTCAGATAAACTATATATAAGATTAAAAAAATGCACACCCTAACTACAGCTTGAAAGTACACACAAAATGTAGTATTTGACTGACTTATGTAGGTACAAACTAGACAGTAAAAGCCACACAAACAAGCCCAAACTTTAAATTCAAATGCTGCCTATTTAATGAGGAGAAAAGTACAGCTCAAAGGACCAGTGATTCAAGTCACCACTTCTAATTATCAAATTTTTTACGACCTTCAGGTAAATCTGCTACTGGTTAAAGTCCTAAGACACAAATTCTTCTTTATAGCAAGAAAAAAACCCAGAGTTTGATCTTTGGGGATGGTAGAGCTGAGTATTAAGATACTGAAGCTCTATTCAGGTGCTTCATTCCATATTCAGAAGATAAGAAATATATCTAATCTCTTCATAAAACCACTTCACCTATATTCCGCATTTTCTTTCTAGGAATACCAAAGAAATATTTCACGTAAAACCAAAGGGGATGCAGGAAAAAGAAAGGGAGATTTTAATTAAAATAATTTTGCCAATTGTCTGAAACATCTCCAACATTTATGTTTACAAATACAACTCAGTCAGAGAAGAGGAAGAATTAACAAATATTATCTACAAGTTACTGGTTTTCTCTGCCCTGTTTATCTGCAAATCCTTATTGCTAAGCTTTGATTCTTCACAAAAAATGTAGTAAGATCACTGGTAGAACAACAGGTAAACCACTATTGCTGCCTCTTACCTCAAAGGTAGATTTAATTATTTTTAAGGTGATAATAATATTACGATTTTTATCTTCTATATTAATTTGCGTAATCTTAAAAACTGCTCAGCCCTAAATGAGTCTTCTAGTTTCACATTTCTTTGGCATGCACTTACAGAGGACTATACGTGGCAACTAAGAGCACTATGCTGACTGCATTTACAACACTCCTTTCCCCTCAACCATTTCCCAGTTTTCAGTCATTCAGGGTGAATTTAAGGAGGAATATATACATAAGAAAAGAACTTCTTTCAGGCTCATCAACTTCATGGTCCTCATTAAAAGACAACCACCAAAAAGCACATAAGAATCCATAAATGAAGACAAGCTGAAAACTGCAGCTCCAGATATTACAAAACCTTAGTTACAGAGATGGTAGTTAAAAATAAATGCTCTTAGAATAGCTTGTAATTCTACCTTTCCTTCCTGGAAGCTAATTTTTCAATAAAGGTATTTCTAAGTTTGGGTTTGTTAAGTGTTCACATATCATCTTGACATCAAATTAGCCTGTAAGACAACACAAATATATTGTAACAGTAAGTGATGAATCTGAGATACAGTTATCTTAACTCCTGAAGAGAAAGTTAAAGGGTTTGGTTTGGGGGTTGGCATTTTTTTTTTTTTTTCAACAATTAACATACAGTATGATCCACTTAGAGACAAAAAGATTATGACACCACTGGACTTCTCATACTTAACCATCATATGGCAGACATACACTCTACTTGCATCAGTAAGGAACAGCTCTGCCCATGTATCTCCTCATATTTTGATGTGATCTTTTTCTTATCAAAATCTTCCCCACCAACCTGATACATTTAATACACCAATATCATTTCCACTTGGATTTCATATTTGAAAATTGATCTCTCAGAAAGATCTAGGTGCACTAAAAACATAAGAATAATGAGTTATTGATTCCATCCAACAGAACCAATTACCTGAGCAGTAACACTGAATTGAGGGAGTGAGGAGAACTTAGAAATTTGGAGTGCAATGAAACAAGTTGAAGAAAAATATAACATCCACTTAAGTGGTATTACATTTTTATCGCCTATCATAATTAAAAAAAAAAAAAAGCAAAGCTGATCAAGTACCCATTTTCTTACATTTAATGACAAAATAAAACAACACTGTAAAAGAATTTTTGCCTTCAGATAACACAAAAGAAGTTGTGTTCATTTTAATTCTCCCAGTGAAATTTTACTTTTTCTCAGTTACAATTTTAAGTGGCAAACTGATTAGAGGACCAGCTAATCCACACAGTTAATGCATTTATTGTGAATCAATTTGTCTAAATCTCTTTCAAGAATACAGGAGAGTAACTTTGCTATTCATTCCAGTTACAGGATTAAGAACTGAAAAATACTAAATGACATGGTGATTGTGATGATATCATACCCAAAGTTTATATAACCTCTAAAGGAGTGACAATGCTGTAACCAAAACCAGTTAGAAATGGATGATAGATTAAGAATCATAGAGTCATCATCCAGGTTGGAAAAGACATTTAAGATCAACAAGGTCAACCATTACCCCACAGCTGCCAATGCCACCACTAAACTATATCACTAAGAGTCTCATCTACATGGTTTTTGAACACTTCCAGGGATGGCAATTCCACCACTGCCCTGGGAAGCCTGTTCCAGTACTGGATTACCCTCTCTGTGAAGAAATTATTCATATTTTCCAATCTAAACCACCTGTGGCACAGCTTGAGGCCATTACCTCTTCTCCTATCACTTGTTACTTGGGAGAAGAGATTTACTTCCACCTCACTACAACTTCTTTTCAGAAACTTGGTTCACAACCTTCCCAATGTTTCCCACTCTAAGAAGCTGATCAAGAGTACAAGCACGTTTGCCTTTGAGTCAACCAGTAAGACTAGTGGGATTAATGTGTCACAAACAGGTAGCAAAGATAATGCAAGCAATTATGAAGCAGAAAACAAATGAACAACAAATAGCAAGTTCACTCTAAAATTCTACAAGAAGCCACATGTTATTTGTCTCTTCACTTTAAGAACAGCCTACATGACCACATGTAATCTTTAAAGGATCATGCTTCCTTATAGATTAGTTCAATTCCTATCAAGAATCCACAATGTTCTATATGTCTATGCAAGACATAATGTTTATAGATAGGACTTAATATTGACAAGGGCATCCATGACATTCTGTACTAATATAGAAATATTTGCAGCAATTCAGGCTGCTGAGTCAGAGATTCATTTCTTTATATCACATCTAATTCATAAACATTCCTTACTTCATTTACTTGTACCATTTCTTTACCTGGAAAAAATGCTTAATTTTTATGTAAAGGTGCTTTGCCACACCTCAGCAATTACCTCTGTCACCAAGCATAAATCCTTCTACTAAACTCTAGAGCTGAATATTCCAGGAACAAGGTTTCTCAAGCAGAAAAGTGACATTTCCAGGCTAAGCTTTCAAAAGTTTTATTACATAAGTTAGAAAGATAAAGAAGTAAGATTTTAGCTTTCAAAGTGACTAGAGAAAAACCTACTGAAAGAAGGCAGTCACAGAGTTGGTAAGGATTAGTCGAACTAGTACTCAAATAATGCACCTGGGTTCTGCCCAACTCTACAGCCAACAGGACTCCCATGATGCCACCCAATGGCCTCAAATGGTATGGAGAACAGCAATGTCACCATCTCGGTCAGCTGTACCTACATATATTGTGGATGGAGCAGTGTTGCATTCTCCTGTTGTCCCTAACCAGGCCTCAGTGCTGTCTTTTGCTCTAAAAGACGTCACCACAATCTTCCTATAGACCCGAGATCCACCTCAAGCAAATGTCATCACCAGGTTTACAATTTTCCAAGTAGTAGCAATGATTTTGAAGAACATGCACATGTATATCCCATACTCATATCCGTTATTTGCTCACACAGTGGGTGAGATGTGTCACTGTCCCTCTTCCCTTCCTCAGGTACTACCAAGCACATCAAAATCTATTTCTGTACTTTGTAATGAACCCAACCAGAAAGTGTTCACACACTTGTTTAAAATTCTGATTATAACATGGGTTTTTCTGGGGAATTGTTTCCACACACAGGTGAAATATACTCATACTCCTAAAGGCTGAAAGCAAGAGTTAGTACAGAGGGGGACAAATGCAAGAAAACCAATCGTCAGCTGGCCTTAATACAGCGTGTTGTATGCTTTTAGTGCAGTTATCCTGAAGACACAAAGAAGAGCAAACCAAAGATTAAGTAATTTTTAATAGTAAACCGCAGGCTGACTACAGACTGTGTCCCAGAACTAGAAACAGCAGTAGCTAGAACACTTCATGTTTAGCCTGCTGTTTATGGCTGGCTAGTTGCAAAGTCAACTAGCTTTCAGGTAGAGCAGACCAGTAACTTCTAACTGCAGCTTTACATGCTTCCTTTTTCATATCATTAAAAATAAATCATTTTCATGTAAGATCTCAAGAAGTAAGGTTAGGTACTTGGTTCCTTTAGCATAAACGTGATTCAGTATCTCAGGCTTTTTAATGTAGGCCTGAGAGGAGACCAGTTGACAGAACGAGATCACTCCTACCTTCCTTATGGCATAAACACAAGTACCTTTTAAAACATGAGATGATCTTTAAATCATTAGCTCTCTAGCCACTAAAGAAAGTGTCCAGACTACAAAGTGAGCTACTCTGACATAAATAATAGCACCACTTTTAGAAGTTAATACAATATCATAACGCAGTTCCCACAGCCATCCAATATAATTTCCAATAAAAATGTCAGCAGACAATGTGAAACTGATACATGCAAGGCAATAAAAAACAGGCACATTATTACACGTGTGCTTTAGCACAGACACTGCCCACATCCAAAAGTCTTGCTCCATTCTCATGCATTGCTTGAGTAGGGATACTGCATCGACAGTATTGAAGATTGAACTACTGTTTTGGCTTAAGCCCGGTGGGCAGCTAAGCACCACCCAGCTGTTCTTTCACATCCTCATTGCAGGATGGTGGCAAGAGTTGGAAAGATAAAAGTGTGAGAACCCATAGTTTGAGATAAAGACAGTTTAATAGGCAAAGCAAAAGCCATGGAATTCTTTCATCGTTGCCATGGACAGGCAGGTTTTCAGCCATCTCTAGGAAAACAGGGCTCCACCATATGCAACAGTTGATTGGGAAAACAAATGCTATTGCTCTCAGCGTCGCCCTGTCCTCTTAATATTCCTCCCTCCTCCTACTCCCTCAGCTTTTACTGCTGGGCATAACTTCCTATGGTCTAGGATATCCTTTGGGTCAGCTGCCCCAGATGTGTCCTCTCCCAGCTTTTTGTGCTTCCCCAGCCTACTTGCTGGCAGAGTAGTCTGAGAAACAGAGAAGGTTCCTGGCACTGTGTAAGCACTGCCCATCAATAACCAAAACATCCAAATAGCACCATATGAACTACTATGAAGAAAATTAACTCCATAACAGCCAAAGCAGGTAGAGCCACACCACTTAAATAGTCTGAGACAACTGTCAAAAAGATAGATAAGGGAAGTAAATTCTATGCAGGAGTGAAAAATCAGTCAAGCTTAGTCAAAACATAGATCTTTCTGTCAAAAGATTCAGAGCAGCAGCAACATACCACTGATTTCAGCAGAGTTCACTTCTTCTTTCAGTGATGAAGGCAACAGGCACATCCCACTGCTGTTGAGAAATGCGTGCCTGAAACAGAGACCTGCTCATGAAAGCACTTCTCTAGTCATTAATTTTGGCTTGGTCTGATTTTTGACCAGGTGCAACCAAACTAGATGTTCCTTACTAGATAAACAATTCTGAAAACATACCTAAGCACACACAAACTGCACAAATTGAAAGACTCCCCAACTCTCCTTCAAAGCTAAAGTGATTTTGATAAAAAAGTAAAAATCTTCCTGAGCTACTACAAGTTTTGTCATTTTCACAGCATTCACTGAGAGATAAGCCCATTTGTGGCTACTGAAGCACCTACTTCTGTCCTCATCTCTCTGTCAGCAAACCACTAAGAGTGTGCTTTTCCATTATGCATTTAACAAAAAATAATTTCTTCTGTGACATTATTTACACATTCCTAGAGAGCAACCACCAGAAAAAGAACACTATGATAATATATATGAAGATGCAGTGGAAATTGACATCTCTTTCAAAGATTTATAATAGCTCTGCTGAATCTCTCCATAATTCCACAGAGTCTCAAACTGTTTCATATTAAATTTCAGATTGATTTCACATTGTTGATTTTTTTTTTTTACCTAGAAAATCTTAAATGCTGTGCTCATTTGATGATATACTGGCAGGGCACAAATAGGACAGATCCTGATGCGGAAGTATTAAATGAATTGCCCTATCCAAATTATTATGACTTTCCAGCCATGTCCTTGGCCCTGTAGACA
Source organism: Forpus xanthops (assembly GCA_032466535.1). Classification (NCBI taxonomy): domain Eukaryota; kingdom Metazoa; phylum Chordata; class Aves; order Psittaciformes; family Psittacidae; genus Forpus; species Forpus xanthops. Next base: position 7,000 of record JASSUY010042423.1, read on the forward strand.
AGAGGCTTGTGCTGTTGAACCATTTTCTTCACTAGATCACCACAGTGATGACGTCAGTGATGATCCCAACGTAGAAAGGATGTGGACCTACTTGAGCAAGTCCAGAGGAGGGCCACAAAGATGATCCAGTGGCTGGAGCACCTCTGCTACAAAGACAGGGTATGAGAGTTAGCTTTGTTCAGCCTAGACAACAGAAGGCTGAAAGGGAGGCCACAACCTTCAACTACCTGAGCATTAGTACTGCAAAAAAGATGGCATTTTTCCAGATACATATTCCCTTATGCTTGGATGAACATTAGCAGTAGTTTCGTATAACTAAAAATCTCAAATACTAATTGTTTTCCACAGAAATAAGAGTTACTCTTGATTTGAAGTAAGCACATCCTACCAACTGAGGTATTAAGCAAAAATAGGGGAGCAATGGTAGAAAGAAAAAAGAAAACCAAAAAACAGCCCCCAAGTTTTATTAAAGAGTATATTTCAAGCACAAAGCATTTCTGCAATCTAAACATAGGTATTGCCATTAAATTTGTGTTGACAGTGATGACAATACAGTTGCATTATTTTAGTCATGTTACATATAGCTACTATTCATTCATTATGGATCAAACATAACAAATAAAAAACACCCTCAGAAGTGTTTTGTTTGTATCTGCATCTTTCTCTGGAGAGCAGCTCAACAGAACTGTGGAAAAAAAAGTGGTTTTAGAGCTTCTTGCAAGAAGAGAAGAAGGGAGAGGGTGGGAGAGACATCTAAGACTTCATTTCAGCCACAAGATTTACTAACAGCCTATGGGCCAAGGTGATCACATTTAACCTAGCAATGATACCAAACATCACTGAAGAAACACAGCAATACAAAACAGTAGCCAAATGGGTGGCTTTAGCCACCCTGAGTTACTGTCTGTGAGCTAAAAGTTAAATAATAGTATCTCTGTATCCTGGGTTCAGCAGTAGCAGTCATTTTCCTCCTTCTTGGTAGCTGGTGCAGTGCTGCATTTTTGACTTTTGGCCTGAGAACAACACTGATAACACCAGTGGTTTTAGTTGTTGAGTAATGCCTAGTATGACCAAGGACTTCCTGAGTCTCATGCTCTGCAAGAGAGGACGGGAAGCCAGGAGGAAGCAGAGATGGGACACCTGACCCAAACTAGCCAAAGAGGCGTTCCATACCATAGTACATCATGCCCAGGGTGTAAAAACAAGGGGCAGAGACCCAGAAGGGTTGGGTTCACTGCTGGGTAGGGCTGGGTACCAGGTGGTGAGCAGTTGCGTTCTCTTCCCTTGCATTTCCCTTGTCATTATTATTATTGATGGTAGCAGCAGTGGTTTGTGTTATACCTTATTTACTAAATCGTTTTTATCTCGACCTGTGGGAGTTGCATTCTTTCAATTCTCCTTCCCATCCCCCCAGGAGTGGGTGGGAAGTGAACTGTGTGAGTTCTAGTTGGGCTTAAACCACAACACTCTGTCAACCATGACAAAGTGACTGATTTTCCTTCTCCTCACCCTACTCTGCACACATTAAGAATAGGAACGCAATCACTTTTCCAAATCTCAAATACCATCACCAGGAGAGATTTCCTCCTATCTAGCTAGGAGAACATAGGTATATTCTGTACAACTAAGTGAAAAGATGCCCCTGAAATATTTTTTTATTCTAACCAGAACCTTGCTCTTGTTTGTTTATGAAATAATAGTAAATCAGGATGACCTGAAACGTCCATAACATGCCTCATTTTCTCCAAGAGTTTACTATTTTGTTATTTCCCTACTGCCTGCTATTTTTTTTCCACTTTTGAGACACTGTCTCTTCCTATACTTCTAAGAACTTACTGAAATACTCTTTTGTTACTGAGGTTTTCTTCCCTTTGCAAATACTTTTACAACAATCTTAACCTTCTCCTTTTTACAGCAACAGTAACAGATGATAGTAAAATGCTACAGACAATATAACTTCAGGCATACAAACACAAAACAATAAGTGTTTTCTATGTAAACAGATAACAAGAGGTTTTAACAGTTGAAATATTAGGATTCAAAAATATTTTTAACTTCAGAATTAGAAGGAAAAAAGTTTGACAGAACTTGTAAAATCTTATCCTAGAGAATTTAAACATATTTCTGCTATGAGAATTTATTTCACTTCCAAGTATTAAAGAATGTAATGTCATTCAGATAGACCAGTATTTCTACAAGGACTATGGAACACTTGTTTTTATCTGTTCTAAAGAAACCTAATTGTTGTCTCCAGGTTAGAAAAGTCATCTTCTTCTTTGTGGTATTTCACATGCAGTGTTATGTAACTATAAAATCATTCATTTTACTGTGTTTTTACCCTATCTGAATTTTGACTTTTCTCCAGCTTAACTATTTTTACCTTGTTCTCCCTCACATCTCCCTCGGACATCCTATCACCTTTATTACTTTTCTGTAGACCTTCACATTCATCCTGCATTCCTCAAGTTGTAGGTCAATAGGTATTAAAAAACGTCAGACCACACACCTTCAACCTATGCTATTACTACAGTGTACTCGAATTTATTGTAAGTGTTCTAGTTAAGCCCCCTAGATTTGATTTGGAATTAAGAAAGGTCCTTCAGTTGGAAAACACAAATTTTAGAAATGTTCTTCTGGCAAAGATGTGCATTGCTGGTGTACATCTTGCCCATGTCCCTGTTATGCTACCACATTCAAAAGGATAGACATCCCAGTTTCACTGAATGAAACACATGAAGCTACATGAGCAATATCACATTACTTTTCAGTTAACTCCATAATTCTCCTTTCTGGTCAAATTATGCCCTGATGTGGCAGCTTCCTCCAAGATTTAGAAAGTCCCTGACAAAACTTCCTACTCCAGAGAAACCTCTGAGAATGGAGAGCTCCTGAAGCCTAGCTCCTCTCCAGCACCACCCGTTTTTATATTGATAATGCTTTTGGTCACCAGAGAAATTCTGTTGAGCAGTTGAAGTAGTATATGTTGTTTAGAGCCCTGGTTCTCTAGGTCTGCTAAATTCTGAAATATTTCAAATAGATTTCCACTGACCTTACATGGCAATTGTTTACAACTGCAGCATTTTGAAAGGAAGCAACTGGAAGCACAGTAGTAATTTATTTTACCAGCTACTGTCCCAGAGCAAAGCAAAGAATAACTGTGTGAGGATTTCAGTGCCTCCTGGTACCCTTGGGGCTCGTGCATCTGCAGTCCCTTGAATTATCTTGAAAACAAAGTGAAAGGTCCTCACACGAGAAAAAGAGTAGCAACAGACTTGACAAGAAACAGCATTATTTTTCTAGGTCAACTCTCACAGCACAATAAATGTGTTGCACAGTTTAAGAATATAACAGACTCTGAGTGCTCACATGAAGAGCTTCAATTGTCCAGTGTCCCTGCAATAATAAGCTCTGAGATCCACAGTGCAGTTTATACTTACAGTCCCAACGTAAAGCAATGTTGTTCACTTTTTATAACCCAGAGCAATTTACTTAATCAGTTACTGGGGAGTATCAGATGATGGTGTTTTAATGTTGATATCATTTTCCATCTTAGAAATTTGGATTGAGCGTCTATGATTACCAGAGCTAAAGTTAGAAGAGTTAATATTCCTATTCTATGGATTTGGCACTGTGTGACCTCACTGTAATATTCCTTTTTTAAGATAAAACTGTACTTTGACAGAAAGAAAAGGAACAGAAAGAGAAAAAAAAAAAAAGAAAAGAAAATCAACCATGTCTCCAGCATCACAATACAGCGTTAGGAAGTGGTGCTCTTCAGACAACTACAGATCACAAGTGTACCAGTCATCTGCTCACCTGGTTCTTCATGATTCTTTACAGCAGTAAAAACAAATTTCTGGAAGTACACAGAAATCTAAAAGCCCCATATAGGCCAATTCAAACTAAAGAAAAGGAATTTGAAGACATCACCTTGTTTCACTTTTTATTATACTCAATGTACATTGTAACTTAGGGACACTGAGAAAGCACAACCTCTTTGTCTGGGAAAAAGCTCAGACAGAACTTTCCATGCATCATTTTAGATTGGGCAGAAAACTAAAAAAAAAAAAATTAAAAAAAAAAATTCCACAAAAAAACCAACAAAACCCAAACAGGTGATCATGTAGGAAACATACAGTATTCTGTTCTCAGAAGCAGCTTCATGCCTTAAATTTGAAAGACCCTCCATAAAAAAGCTTTTTTTTATCAGCCTTGCATGGAAAAGACATATACCTGAATGTAGACACTTAAGTAGTGGATATGAAGGAACAAAACCCAAACAGGTGATCATGTAGGAAACATACAGTATTCTGTTCTCAGAAGCAGCTTCATGCCTTAAATTTG
>JASSUY010042426.1:2832-49073 GCA_032466535.1 Forpus xanthops
CCAAAAATCCAAAACACAGTACTCACCAGCTACTGCTTAAAGAAAAAATAACTGCTGCTGCTGAACCCATGACACTCATTCAAGCAAAACTTGCTAAACAAAGAAACATGAAAGCTCTTCTGGAGCTGGTATTGGATCCCTGCAATGGTAGAAAATTGCGTGATCGGAGCAGACTGTCAGGAAAGAGCAATCTGTACATTGTGCCACTACATGTGCTGAATGAATAGAAGAGAGACGTGTGTCCCAATAGAGGAAGGTCTCAATGCAGGTTTTTGCCTTTTCTTTTTTAGCCTGCACTGGAGACGGAAAGGACCAACTATGCTGAAGCTGGACACAACCCCCAGAAGAGTAGATATAAAGAAAAACCCTGTAAGCTACAGCATATAGCTTTCTTTTTGTCAGGGGCAGGTTATACAAAAACTCCAGCTTCTGTTTCAGCAGAGATTAGGACTGTTTAGAGGCTGCCCTCAGTTTTGCATGCTCCCTCTGAAGTGCTGCCAATTAGTTTGCAGAAGTTATTCTGGCCTGTATGTGAGCCAGGCTAGAAAGGAAATGCACAAAGGAAACGGGACAGATTTTCTCCCTGCAAGCAAAGGAGTGGACATTATGAGCTGGTTACTGCAGCTCTGTGCCTGGTGGGAAGTGTGCCATCTTGGGAAAATATCCAGTGGAGAAATGTGACTCTTTTCTGCTCTGCCTGTGTTGCCATGGAGGAACAGGCCAGAGATCCTGGCTTTGGCTGTGCAAGGGCAGAGGGAGATGTGAGAGATGAGTGGCAAATGGGGAAGAAGCTATTCACCTACGTCCACTCCAGAGAGCAGAAGCCATGTACTGGCTGTGTTGTTTGTACTCAATTTGATATCTCAGGATATATCCCCAAAGCACAGGAACTCATGCTAAGAAATGTGGAACAGTTGCTAGCAACACCCAAAACCTGAAAAGCAGATGAGAGTGAGCAACCAACTGCTTGCTATACATTAATAGCGTTTTATTATTAATATCACTGTGCTATTCCAAACAGTCCTTCAGCATCAGGAAAAGTTGGGTGAGTTTGGGAAGAGAGAAAGCACTGCTTAATATGGGTGGACAAAGGCGGTAGAGCCTGCCGTAGCACAGGTTGTGACACAGGGAATTTAGGGTTAGTACCAGGAAAACTTTCCCAGCAGAGGAATGTATAAGCATTCAGAGTCACATTAGTAAAAGCAAGGAAATAAACCTGTAATAAAGAACATTTCACATCATTAATCAAGATTGGAGCATATACCCCATTTGCATTTGTTTCAGGTAGTATGCAGGACTCATCTCATTACAGCTTCTTCCATAACTGCATATGGCCATACAGCTCTCAGCTTTCTTAGCCAGCATTTCTCCTTTAAATAGCTGGTATATATAAAGATACAGTCACATCAGGTGCAGGGAGACATTTAGATATGGCCTGAGCAAGTGCCAACCCTATTTATTCCCCATTCCTTCTCTGCTGGGGTGAGGCAAAAACAGGGAAGCCTGTCTACCAGCCTCTGCCTACAGAGTAGGCACTTGAATCCAAAACCTAATGGAAGCCCAGGCATTTAGCAAGGGTGAGTAACCCAATGCATGGTGCCAGTATCTCCTCAAAGGCTTTTCCCTTAGCTTAAGGTTTAATAAACCTAAGCAATTTGTCTCATTAATCAACAGTTCAATAACTGCCCTTAAAAAAGGAAGAGACACAATTGTGAGAGAAGAAACACGAGGTGCTCCCAAATTATGGGAACAGCAGCTTCGAGGATGGCCTCACCTCTGCTGTTTCCTGAATGTACCTCGTCCCTCCTCCTTCCCGAGCCCAAGGTAATGCAGCCCAGCAGTCCGCAGCTCAGCACGGATGTGGGGAGTGTGCAGAACCCAGCAGCCATTCCTACACACCAGCCATTTTCCAGCAGGCGCCAAGGAAAAGGCTGGTGTCGAGCAGTTGTGCTCTAGCTACCAGGGTATTTTCCACCAGCCCGTGAGAAACACATTCTTAACTGCTCAGCTTGCTTATTTCTTTCTGGTATTATATAAGTGGATTTAGAGGAGAAAGCACTGCCATGAGCAGAGTTCTAATTAGGAAAAGAAATAAATAGAATTATGGAATTAAGGCGAACCTCAGCATGAATGACCCAAATCCCTTCCTTGTGCCGCAGCCCACAGCACGCTATCACAAAACATTTTCTTTTTTTTTAAACAAAGTTAATCCATCACTAACATGGCACAGCAAAGGCAAATTCCTTTGCAGGCTGGCACCCACTCTCCTCAGCTGCTGATCCCACTTAATATGATTCTTGTATGTGCAAAGAACCATGTTTTAGGAAGTAGGGTGCTCTGCGATGCAAGCAGTGGAACCCTCACTGCTGAAAAACCAGTAGCAATGGGGCATACCATACAGTTAACCAGTTCCTAATTTGCCCTGACAACTTTCTGTTGGTCCAAGCATGCAGACTGTCATTACTTCTCAGAGTTGCCTGCAATGGGTTACCTACCCTCACACTGGGTATAGGTCTCAAGAAGAGTGGCTTTCTTTGTGGAGATACCAAGCATCCACAAGTCTCTCAAGAGGAGATAAGAGCACCCTACACTTCTCACAAATGAAGCCATATTTATCTGAATACTCAGCTGCAGATTAAAGTGCCTATTTTATAAAACATTGGCTAGCAAAGCTAGCCATTAATGGTTCTCAAAGGAGTAATTTGAAATTTCATGAGGAATTGTAAGTTTTCCACTCACAGTACTGCCACCATCTACAAAGTGGTTTACATGGCATGGTTGTTTCTTTAGATGGTTAAAGAAGTAAAGCAGATACCCAGGATATTGTGCTGTTGGTTGGAAAGCACATCCTTAGTAAATCAGCTAATGCATGAACAAGCCAGACTTATTCGTTATATATGAAGGCACTATATCCCTGAAACTGCTATATTATATGATATATATTTTCCATCTGTGACAGATGGAAAATGTGCACTGGCTTGATAGGATGATGGAATGCTTTCTGCACTTGTCTTTCTTCTGCTCGGTCAGTGCTGTGGGAGCTCCCTAGGCTTTTTCCCTACTATAGCAAGACTACAGGGCTGAAGTAGGAAACGGACACCCTAGTTTTCCTGCCTACTAAGACAGCTTGCCAACTGTGGCACACAGCTGAATGAACATAGCTACTGTAGGGAAACATCCTGCTCCTGGCAGTTTAGGTTTGGGACTAATCTTTGGCAGTCACTGGCATGCACGAACTTGAACTGTATGGCAAGGAATCCAGCAGAGCTCATTAATAAAATACCCTGCATGACTGCCTAAAGCACTGGGCAGTTAGTAGAAGTAGCCCGAACCCTAGCAGCCAACCACAATAACAGAGACACAGCAAAGGAAACAACTGGTTTTGGGAAGACAGTTCCAGGCAGCATGTCTCTGGTAGCAAAGGCATCATGCAACCACATTATCTCAGTGCCATTTTCACTCCTCTCCCCTTGCTGTAGAAAAGAGTACACCAAGGCGGGGTCCTCATGCCCTCTAGGTGTAGACAGGCACATAGAATACCGTATTTGTAATGCTGCTGTTTCAAAGTACTTCACTGACACAGCCTGTCACCTTATGCTTTTTTTGCATTGTAAGACAAAGCTTTATTTCTTTTTTGGGGAGGAAAATGGTTCAGGTTACTCTGATGCTGACACTCTCGGCTTTCTGCATGGTGTGCAGGCATGCTGCTGGATAGTGGTGACAATTTACTACAGCAGTGGCACCTCAGGGTTAAAACACTGCACTTTCTACCTTGGCTCCTGGGTTGCTGAGCTGGATGAATGATGTGCTGCTGTGTGGAAACAGACTGCTGAAAGGCTCAGCGCATTCATGTGAAAGGGTAGAGTATCAGCCCTGTGCTCACAAACAGCTCTGAAAAGGCAACAGGACTTACACAGAAAGAAGCAGATGGGTATCTTCTCTGGCAGCGACAACACATGATGGCTCTACCATACCAAGCTTTGAAGGGTGCCAGGTCTCAGGCCTGAATTCAGAAAGCCCTTCGTAGCCACTTTTACTTTCACAGATTTAGCCAGAATGGCCACACTTGAAAGTCCTTTCTTTCCCCATGTCAGCCTACAAACAGAGACCCAGAACAGTTAAGACAGTGTTCATTTTATTGTACTTGGCATGGAAACCAGGAGAAGTAAACCAGCAAAACATTAAATTCCTAAGGGACTCGATCGGGTGGGTAACATTGTTTTAGTACCACTGTAAGACTTATTCACATGCAAACTTCTGTTGCTATGTCTCAAATGCCACAGCACACCTGGAAGCCTATTACTAGCTTTACTCTGTACAGTACATCACATTCAGTCAGTGTAACTATAAAAATTATAAAGCCACAATAATATTAGTTGTCATTAGAAGCCCCCAAGATGGTTTTCTGCTGTTGCTGACTGATTTTTGTGGTGCCATCATTTTTTGTGGTGCTTGCAACAGTCAGGAATTCAAAGTTCACCTACTTTCTCTCCCTTTAACTCTGGGTAGAAACTCCCAACACTTTTCACTGTGCAACAGAGACCTTAACTTCAGAAGTGATTTTATGTACCATGAACACATGGATCTTTCTCTTCCATTTTACTCAAATGCCTCAGAGCAATGTCTGAAGTTGTGTTTCATGTAGTTGAAACTATTGATTATGAATTGGGCTAAGGGAAATGCCAGGAGGACACTCCAGCAGAAGGATTGCCTACTGTAACAAGAGCTCCTGAGAAGCATCTGAGAGACTCACATTCTGCAGCAGACAAGTGCTGGAGACTTTGCTGGCAGAATGGTCATTTATTTCAGAGAGTGTCGGTCTAAGCAGAAAGCTAACAAAACCTCAAGATCTGATACTTTAAATGGGACTCAGTTGTCGTGATTCTAGTCCTAATGAGCTCAAATGCTTGCTGTCACACATAGTCTGTGTGCAGAAACTGCTCTGTGTGGATTTCCACAAAGCTCAAGAATCAGTGTACATCTCTGCAAACCCCAGCCAACGTACCTTCTGCTGAAAGTCACGGCACAGAGACTGGCTAGCTGGTGGGTTTTTTTAGCTACAGCTGTTTAGAAACCCGATATGGAGAGAATCGTTGTTTCTGTGCTGCACAGTGATTTAACTTGACTCACAGTTGTGGAAAATGCTAAGCCTCCAGCAGTCAATCAGAAGGGCAAAGGGAAAAAACATGATCTTGGAGCATGAGTAATGCATGAGACCTGCATACTCGCTCACTCCTTTTAAACAGACACATGCACACACTACAGTGAATGTTTTCCTAGAGGAAAAAATATTTCCTCTCTATGTGATTTGGCTCAGCAATAACACCATTTTCTTCTTTAAAGAAGCCTGAATGAAGAAAGAATGTTTAACATTGCTAATCTCTGTTGCCATGATTTGATGCAAAATCCACATTAAAAGGATGATACCAATTTCAGTTTGGGTCTGTTCAGCTCTAAGACTTCATTCTTTTAAACATCTACACTGACTCAAGAGGGATAATTTAAGCTCATAAGAGAATACCGCAGCCGTTCCAGTGGTGTAGAAGGATAGATACAGTATGAGACAAAAAAGCTAATAAGCTAGTAACATCTATAGTTTCATAGAAACCTTGTATATACTGACCTAAGTAATGCAACACTGGTATGGCAGATTTCATCAGGTTTCCAAACTGAAAACCAGTGGCAGCCAACTTGAATTTTTCATCAACTTCAACACTGATTTTCATTCAGATTTCCACTTCTAACACTTCAACATAGCAATGAAATTCAAGATAAAAACTAGTGTTATCTTTAGAGCATATATTCACCTTTTCTGTGTCCCTTGATTATACTTCTCCAAACAGTGCATTTTACAAGCTCTTAGGTGGTAGTGGCAGTAATAAACTGAGGTTGCTTGTCTACTGTTTTTTTAAATCGTAATTGTATATATCTATACACACTAGCAAAATATACAGCCTTTAGAAATGTTAATTTTCCGAAAAGCCATGGGACACCGGCAATATGAAAAGAGTGTGTGCTCAGAATGAGCAAATGGGCAAAATGCTGGCTTTACAGACATAGGATTGGGAATTCCTTGTGAGGCATCTACATCAGCTTCCTTTTACTTCTCTTTTGGTCCCCCTCTCTTGTCTTGTATAGTCAAAAGGTTTTCTTCCTCTGAAATGGAGAAGGCAGATATTCTCCTCCTTGTTCCTCCAGCTCTTTCCACACTCTTTTTTCCAAACCAAGTCAACAGAAATGAGGCAGGATTTCAGCACTTGTGCCCACAGCAACACAAAGCTGGCAGACACCAACCAACTAGTGAATGTTAAAGTCTCTTACCAAATCCAGGACTATATTGCAAATTGCCTGCAACAAGATTCTCCTTCAACTCAGGATTTGTATTGGTAACGTTGAAAAACATGCTTAGTCTCATGCTCCTACAGTGAAATTAGAAGTAATTCTTCCATTCTCATTCACTGCTTTTATTAATGGTTCGGGCCATGGCAAACTTCCCAGAAGATCCAACCAACAGGGAAGATTTTCCTGACAGTTAGCTTGTTTCCCAAAACTTCTTGTCTTGTAACAAACAGAATTTAAGGGTTACTTCAGCTGGCTAGGTTGCAACACAAGTTTCTCTTGAGGTTTTTTCCATACAGATTTACTCTTGGGAATGACAATGTACTTTCTGTTTTGAACCCCCTTTTTATTAGCCCAAATGGATTTCCTTGGTTGTTAACCATCCAACCAATGCAACATGATTCTGATTCACTGGGCAGAGAAAAAGAGGGTAGTGGTGGCAGATGGATCATCTCCGCCTTCCCTTAGCCACACTACTGTGGTCCAGCATGCTTCCATTTTTGACGAGAATAGCCTTTCTTGACTGCTACAAGACCACTCACACACAGAATATTGGCTGTTTGCTACCCAATACATGGCTCTGTTTTGCTGCTGGTGAAAGACACGTTAGCCCTACGAGGATTTATGTCATTATCTAGAGATTGTACACAAGAGAAAGCATAAATTACCAGTGTTAAACAAACAGGTTGCCTACAGTCTGCCCTAAGCAAGGCAAAGTGAAAACCTATAGTATTTCCCATGAGATGCACTGGTGACTATTGACTTGTTTTTGTGTGCTGGGTTTTGGCACATTATTGTGTGGCTTCAAATGTACCCCTGCAGGACTTCTGTGCTCAGCAGGCAGCATCACTGACATTTTGCTGTTTGTCTTTGCACTTGTATTTACCAGAGTACAAAAGCATGGTGCTCTGCTGACCACTATGTTTTTTCCAGTTATGCTCATGCAGTTGTTATGATGCATTCACTTAGTAACTTGCCCATTGGTGTTTTGTAGTACATACGTATTGATGAGATCTTCCTGAAAGAAAGATAGTTTGGGATAGGGAAGGAGGTGTGTGTGCTGAAGACTCACAGCTGGAAGCAGCTGCAGGGAACGAGGACAGACCTCCCATTCCTCACAAAGAAGCGTTAATTCTAGTGTTGGCCCAGCACCTTCCTCATCCATTGCCAAACCCAGTTTGGTTCAATAAAGAAACTCATACCCATAAACTAGAAATATTTTGGAGAGCTTAAGCTAAAGGATAAAGTTCATGGAAATTGGTGAATGAGTGATAGCCATTTATTCTCCTCTGGAAAAAAATATGACAATCCATTTATATATTCAGACCGAGCATACTTGCAAAGAGGCAGTTCAGAATTAGCTGGCTTACAATGGTACAAGTGAGGGGGACAGTGGCAAGAAGGATGTAAGCTGAGCCAAGTGACATCATTTCACAGGAAGACAGGCTGGGCAGCAGCTAGTGAGGGAAGGGGCAGAAGGTAGGCAAAAGGAACAGCAAAAAGTCTTGGACCCAGACAGGACACAGCAAACACTGCAGACTACTTGGGGAACCTCTTCAGGGCTGACAGATGCAAAGTGGCAAGAGACACCAAACATGTCAACTAACCTGACCTAATGATACTGCCAATGTTAATCCCATACAAAACTTCACATTAAACTCATATCTCAGACACTGCTAGGGAGGGGATGGAAACAGCAGTACTAACAGCAAAGGGCATGAGACTTTCCTCCTGCAGGCAGAGGTGGGAAGACACTCTCTAATGTGGTATTTCAGAATTAACAATTCAGCATCAAGTGGGAGAGCACTAGAAATAACATACAGAAATGGAACAAGAACGTGCCATACAGCCTCCAAATATATACCAGATGAAACCTAAGAGTCAAATCAATACAATATCTATGGGCAACACCTTTCATTGAACTGGGTTAAAACATTGTATCTTACAGTATTTCACCTCTCTGCTAGGGAAAAATTGCCCCAAACAGCTGCTTTGAAGGCTTGGCAGTCGATACACTCAAAAAGTCCAGCCTCCTAAGTAAAAGGGGCCACCTAAGGTCTGCTTTACAGAAAAAGAAGAAAAAAAAGATATCAATACTCATTTACACTGTGTAAACCTGTGAGATTTACAGAGTAAGTCAGGTGCGTAGTACTACAGACAGAAATAAATTATCATCATGATTCATGAAAAACCTTTAATGGAATAAAAATAATGCCTATTTAACTCTAGTACTCTGCAGAATTACAGTATCCAAATCCGTAGTGCTTTGTTGGATTGAAACCTAAATTTTCTACAAACAGCAGGAGTTCCCCAGCTTCCCACCATGAACTCTAATGGACAGAATAAAAAGCAAGTGGGAAACACATTTCCCAGGTCAAAACATATTATTAAGTTGAGAAATGTGACCAACGTACATTTAAGACATTATTGTATATCACACTTGTGGAGAAACAGTCACTAAGCTACCTTTTATTATCAGTTTCTACAACTTTTCTAACATTAGAAATACATCAAAGATTGTCTCAAGATTTCAGTACTTCTGTAATGTAAATGTTTCAAGTTAACAATATAATGGTTGTTAATATAGACAGCATTAGGTAAAACAAAAAAACGCACAGGCTAAATAACTGGTATTCAGTTTCTGAAAGGCAGCAAGAAAAGCACCAAAATACTGCAAAAGAAGTAGAGTTAGCTAAGGACCTTAAAGGAGAAAAGGGAAATCAGTGTAACACACTACACATGTAGGCTCTTGGACCCAGATGCACAGGATAGCCTGCACCTATGGGAACATGGTACTTTGTATCTCTGGAGAGAGAAAAAAGATCCACATCACTTTAAAGAGTGACTTGGATGAGAGGTGCTCAGTGCCATGGGAGGCTGGGAGCAGGGGCTGCCTACCCCAGCTGAGCAGCTGTAATGGGTCACTGCTTTTGAAAGACTTGGCTGGAGTGCCACAACATGAGAGAGGGCACCACGCTGTCGGATGCAGGTACATCTACTGATGTGCTCTCTCGTGCTTCGCTTACCCTGCGTGCATTGCCTGATTACACTTTAAACATGCCTGGGGAGACGAAGCCCACAGAATATATCACCCTCTCACCTTCCCTTCTAGCCATAAAAATCCCATTGACTTAATTTCTCCCAAAGAGATAATCCTCCAGCCTTACTCCACACTCTGCCTGGCTCTCCATTTCAATGGGAGGGGAAGACCCTGCACTCTGGGACTTACAGGAGAACAATGCCCTGTAGTCTCAATAGAAGTGAGACTGCTCAGGGATCAATGCCCATAACCTTTTCAGACCTGCCTCAGTGTGGGTAACTTACCAGGACAGTTGTCTTGTATTAATTCTTCACAGCTGTTGAACCTTAGCTTCACCTTACCTGGCTTTCCCCAGCCCACCCCTTTGTGTAAGACCTTGTGATGCACACAATAACTTCCCATAATACTTATGACAATCTCTCTGCTTCTTGCTGTATCAGAAGCTGCTGTTCTCTCTGCAGCAAAGTGTCAATTTAAGTTTGTGCTTTTGCTAAGTGCCTAGCTTTTCATCTGACAGTAGCTGGAACAGGGGCATAAAGTGAAAACACACCAGCTGTGCAAAATAATAACAGCATTATGGAGCGCATGGCTACCTAAAAACAAAAGGGAACAATTTTCCACTGTTGCTTCATCACAATCCCAAAAACACAACAGCAGGACTCAAGACTTGAGGGCAGGGATTCTCTCTACCATCAGAGACATCTATGCATCCCTGCAAACCACGTCAGTCTAACACAGAAGAGGGAGCGGGTCGCACACAGCAATTGGGACGCCTGAAATTCTGCAGCATGGACTGGAACATGTTGTGCTGCCTCCCTTTCAGTTTTTTATTTGAGGATGTATCCGAAGAAATGGATTTCCGGGTCTGACTGTTCTGGGCCCGGATCAGTTTCTCATGTTCCCGTATTTGTCTCTGTAAGTGGTTCTGGATGGCAATCCCCAGGGATTCTGGATCGAGGGAAGCACCATAAACCTCCCATGTCATGCCCTGCTCATCCCAAACAACATCCCTGACGTGTTTGGACTGCTTCACTTGCACTTTTGCCTCCATGGCTGGGGTGGGATGCTTTTTGTTTTCCCCCGGGTTTGGTAAGGCCTGAGCTGAAGCAGGATGAGCTGCTGCGTGAAGCTCACGTTTGGACTCCTTGGCATGGAGGCCCTGGTGCTGGGGAGATGCTGCTGTCTCCAAAGAAAGGGTGGAATGTGCAGAACTCACACTCAACTTAGGCACCAGTCCTGCCTGCAGGCTCTGGCTGCTGATTGTCTGAGCCTGGTCAGTGTCTGCGTGGCCTCTGCTCTCCTTTTCACCTGCATCCTTTGAGGAAGCCTTTATGTGGACAGCAGCAGGTTGGCTGCTAACATTCATCTCTCCTTTAGGATCAAGCACCATTGAGATTCCTTTCTTTGGTTTTACCACGGATTGATTAGGAATAGCCTCCCCTTGACTCAAACCCTTACTTTGTGCAGGCTTTTGCTCAGAGCTACCCGGGACCTCCTTCTCCTTGACTTCTCTCTCAGTGCTACAGAGTAGAGATAACTGGCTGCTTCGTGCATCATGGACAGGATCTTGCACATTGCTCTGGTTTCCTGGGGCAGCAGCAACAGAAGTGACGCTTAATTCACCAGCACCAGACCCAGACTGTGCTAGAGTTTGATTACTGGAGTCAACTGCAAGCTGCCCAACAGGGATGGGCTTTGATGGGACTGGAGCATCCACTGGCAGCTGAGCAGCACCCTTGCCTTCATGGGCTGCATCATTACCCACAGATGTCTCTTGGGAAGTAATGGCTGCAGGTGACATGGGGAGAATAGGTTTTGCATTATCTGCTGACAGCGGAGATACTACAGCAGATGGGACCCCAGACAGTTTGACAGGCTCAGTCTGGGCTGAAGCAGTCACAGCCATAACAGAAGTCGATTTTGACGTGATACCAGGAGAACATGGGGACTTCTGCTGTGAAGATAAACTGTCAGTAAGCGCACACTGGCTCAACCTCATCCCTCCTTGGTAAATTATGTGCAGTTCTTCCTTCTCCTCTGGAGGATGATTCCCTTTCAGGAAGGCAGCAAGGATGCTGGGACTGGTGGAGGCCGATTTGCTCTCTACAGCAGCCACAGCCTGAACCTCAGCATCTCGCCAAGTCCTGCTTACTGCTTCCTGAGTTAAAGAGCTGCTCTCTGCCTGAACTGTCATTGTACCTGTTTCTCTGAATCTGGAGAGCTGGGTAGGGGCTGGACTCCCCAGCCCAGGGTCCGTGCTGTGCATGGGATGCTGGCTCTCGTGGCTAGACTGGGCTGGTGCCTTGCTGCTCTGCACCTCTTCAGCCTTATCTGTGGGATGCAACTGCGTGGTGTCTGAAGCCCCACTTTTTGCCTCCGAATTGGTCTGTGGGTCTCTCCCCAGGGCAGCTTCTGTGTGCCTTGCTGACTCTTCCGCTCCTCTGTCTTTCTCCCCTCTTTGCAGAAGATTTGCCTGAGAAGCAGGACAGGACTCATTACCCCTGACAGGGTCGCCCGGGGAAGGATAATTTAACACTTCAAGTGCTGGCTGATCATCAGTCCCCTGAGGTTTCAGGACAGAGTCATCTATTTGTGTCAGGGAGCTTGTTTTTGCCTGGCTGCCTTGCACAAACTGCCGGGAGCTCTGTGGGGCTGGCATCATCTCTGGCCCACGCCCCAACAAGGGGGCTCCTGCTGCAGGGAGTGCTGCTGCTGCTGCTGGTCCAGCAGGCTCTATGGATACAGGACACCCCTCCACAGCTTTGCTGGAGATTCCAGGAGGAAAGGCTTCATGTTGGCTAGCATCGTCCTCGCAGCATTGCTCACACCTCTGTGTGCCAGCAGCCACTGTGTGTTTCAGGTCAGACAAGCAAACTCCAGCAGAGCTGGATGGCGTGCATGGGAAGCCATTGCTGGCCTTCTCTCCACTGGGTAGCTGGGGCTGGTGCTTAGCAGGCTGCAGGTCTCCCAGGTGGTCCTCCTCAGCAGAAGCTGTGACCAGGGGAAGCTTGGCAGCTCTTAGAGGATCAGGCACAGTCCCCATGGACAGTCACAGAGGTGCAGTTTGCCCTCAGCTTTCTCGCCAGGCAGTGGATATAACAGGGCAGGCTGTCAGCCACAGTTTCATGTAGAGCTAATCTGTTAATGAAAGAAACACAGGGTTAGCAGCAGTCAGGTTTAAGAAAAAAAGAAAGTACCCAGAAATCATTGTTTTAGTGCTTGGAGAGAAACACTTGCAGGCAAGGTGGAAGTCCAGCATCTAGTTCTGCCTATGAGCCACATAAAAGATATGGATTTCAAGGATGTCCAAACTCCAAGGTCCAGATGGAGAAGAAAATACAAGGGACAAAGCCATAACAGCTTCCATGTTGTTGATACATTAATGAAAATAATGACATGCCAAGAGGGAGGAAAACCCCCCCATAAATATGAAGTGAAAGTAGGGATTAAATGGGAAAGGGTGTAGACTTTGTATGGAAGTTTGAGGTCACAAAATAAACTCACTGTGATAAAATCCTCTAGACAGCCACCTGTGAAAGGAAAGGTATTACCTTGCCTATTGTGCTATGTGAAGAACAGATCCGACTCCCATTGTGTGATATGAGTGGATCCCACACCTTTGCTGAGCACCAGTTCCCCCTTCTCCTCATGAAGAGTCCTTCTATAACTCAGCTACCAACAAGGATGTGCTCACAGGGGCAGCAGGCCAATTCAAACTAATGTGGATGAACCCAAACCTCACCAGTAAAAGGAATGTGGACTGACAACTGCACTGGAGCTGTGCACATACTGCTTTCACATTTAGATCCATCAAAATAATTACAAGGAAGCCAGCTCAACTAATAAACAATGGCACAGATGATATAGAAATCGATTTACAAGCAGGTGCTATGAAACTGGAAGCGGAATGTTGCAGCACCACAGAACAGGAGGGGTTTATAACATACCCAGTGGCATGGGGGAAGGATTTAAAGCAGGTGGAGCAGAGTTATCCAGGTTGAAATCCAGCCAGGACTGCAGAGAAACCATTGCTTCATGCAGGATGTGATCTCCAAATGTGCTTGTTGGCTGGGCTTTCAAAAGGACTTACCACTACTCAGCTTAGACCCTGACAGAGGTCAAGGGCTGGATCCCTGTCAGTGCCAGAAGAGTGGTGGTGGCCAGTGATAAAAATCTCATCCGTGGTCATTTAAACTGCAGGCTACCTATACTTATTTAAAAGGCTTTCCCCAGCTTATGCTGCCATCAAAGCACAGGTATGAGATCTGAGAGACAGTCTGAACATTAAGTTCTGTGATAACCAGAGGGATGACAGTGGGAAAACTACTGAGCCTCTGTGTGCCCATGTCTGTGCAGGCATATAGCAGGGTTTTCTTTGCTACATTACTTGGGAGATGCTGCTGGAAGGAGCTGTGCAATGGCTCAGCTGTTCCAGATCTTCCCTACCCACTAGCAAAATCAGCAAAAGCCCTTTCCAGAGAACAGCCCTACTCTCCTTTCTCTCAGCCTGAATGGCAGCAGAACTTCCTTACTTTCCGTAAAATCAACCCTAAATTTGAACACCTCATAGTACTTAAAGAGCAACAGGAGAAAGTGGTCAATGAAAGGAAAAATAAAACAAATACAGCAAATCATTTTTCTAAGAAAAGGAAAATACTGAAACTTATTTCTTATTCATAAAGCTTTATGTCTTCTAGATATTAATGATTCATTATTTTTATACTGTCTCTTCGGGCTCTGTCCTTCCACAGATTCACACAGCCTGCAGGGCTACGTGAGCCCTGGGAAACTGTGATCCTGCCCCTGAAGGACCCCAAGTGTCTTAGTTTAAATCCCTCCAAAATGGTCTTCCAGCAAGGTTAACAATTAATAAGCTTTTTGAGAAATAATAAGTTTATGTAAGCCAGACTGCAAATCAGTGGAAACTTGTGTCTGCCTACATGGTATCTTCACTTCACTTAGTGCTCACTTTAAAGCCACACAGCACACTCGTGAGGGAAAGGAGAGCTGTTCCAATTTGACGCTGTTGTACTATGAACGTCTTAACGACTATGAAGAACAGAGCAGATGGCTTTGGGCATCTGTTCGTCTAAATTCTGTTACTCTCTTCTTTCCTTTTCCAAATATGAATGCAAACCAAACCAGAATATACAGTTGGGCAGGTCACATTTTATATTTTTTTTTTTTTACATCCAGAGTTCATTTAAGAGCAACTAAACAAATAATGGAACAAAACCAACTCCAAGTTCAGGATGAGACATGATACCCAGCAAACTGTTTCAGAAGAAATAAAGACAGCAGAGCAAATCTGTTTGGCCCTTCTCTATACAAAACCTGCGAAAGTCAATCTGCACGGTGGAGCGCTGTCTTTAACTCACAGCCACTCAATGGGAGAATGATTCCTTATTTTTCATTTAAGTGAATTAGTTCTGATCTGAGCCCCACATCATCCTCCCCTGCTGTTTAGTGTCTCTTCATCAGCATCACCAGAAACACACGTGCATTAATTAAAGACGATTCTGCTACCAAGCCCTTAACATATAACCCTGACAGAGGAAATTCCGCCTCCCCCCCCCAAAAAAAAAAAAACAAAAACACAACAAACCGACACATGGACGTATTCTATGATTTGGGAGAGCAGAGCATAACCCAGACATTCTTCTTGGTCCTTGAACAGATCATTAGCCTGCATGGGGCAATTCTGAAAACAAGTTAGTTTATGACAGCAAAGACTGTTGTCCAAGTTACGGAAGCTGCATTCTTGTTAGACTCTTCACTAAGCCATCCTAATGACAGGATATACTATACTATATAGTATTCTAAATATATGTGATAATTTTTTACAATGCTCTCTCTTAAGAATTATTAAAAATCTGAATGAAATATAAGTCTTATTCAATAGAAAAAGTGAGAAAACCCAACTCAGTACAGAATTGGAAAGGCATTCTTATTATTGGAGTCTTATTTATAATTACTGTCTCATTTTTATTATTGGAGTCCTATTATATAGGAGTGAAGAACAATGCTGGAACCTGTGGGCAACACTATTCAACTGTCAAAGTAGTGAGGATTCAACCCAACAAGCAACACTGACTGCAAGCAAAGACCGAGAAAAAACAGAAAAGTCAGTAACAGGCCAAAAAAATGTGTCAAAACAAATGAAGATCACTGATGAACTTTCAAACATGCTGCATGCCCAACCTCGAGCAATCACCCAAAATTCTCATTTATCAGGAGGTGAAATTAGTCTCTCAGCAAAGGTTAAAATCAGTTTTTAGTAATTTGAGCAGATTTTCTACACCAACATAGTTCACCTTCACCTTTTTCTTTCGGACCAAATTACTTTGCCTCTGTCAATCTCATCTCAACTAGAACTTTTCTGGACCTTTTGAAACAAGAAGTTTCTAACTTTGACAAAGTCTATGTTTAGCTTATATGGTCTGGGAGAGTCTCTGTGTGGCCAGCAGACCTGCATGGACTCCTGTCACTGAGGAGGTGCTTCTTTATGTGCTTTAAAAACCCAAAGAAATCCCTAAAGTCCCAAACCTCAAGGAGTTTCCAGGCAACTCATTGCTGCCAATGTAAAGAAACTCCAATTCATTTTGGTAACATCCATACCCCATTAAAATGAGTCTATAAATTTTCCTCTTGTTGCTTATAGAGCATGTCAACAAAACCAGAAAATCTTCATATTTAATGAAACCAAGAAATTCCTAGGAAATTGCAGAATAAGATTCTGCTTCCCATTCCCTCTTGATAAATCTGAGGAAACATAAGTAGGACTGCCAGCACCTCTACCTACCTTCAACTTTAAAAAGAATTTAATAACAATTAAAAAGCAGCTACCAAACTAATAAAGTATCCCCTCCCCAATTCCAGACTCTCATCAGCTTTCCATTGCTTGAGCCCCCCGTTCTTGGAGCCCTCTCTTCACCCTTGTCTCTACAAATGGACAACCTGAGTATTTGCTCTTAACAGTTCTAATCTCAGGATATGATCTCTCAGATTATCACCAAAATCATCATACATCATGGGTTAAGGACACAGGTAAATATCTGTTAAAGCAGGAATTCAGCTTCTTATTTCTTGACATGAGAAAAAGACAGC
The DNA here is from genome assembly GCA_032466535.1 of Forpus xanthops. NCBI lineage: Eukaryota > Metazoa > Chordata > Aves > Psittaciformes > Psittacidae > Forpus > Forpus xanthops. The sequence continues at coordinate 19,319 of JASSUY010042426.1, forward strand.
ACACTCTAACTCATGTCAGACCACTGAATATGTAGAACACGAAGAGCATTTTTTAAATTTTAAACTTGCATCTTTCCATTCTGTATCCAATGTCCCTCTCCCTTCCCTCAGTTCAGCAAGTTGTTACGCTCTGGAAACATTGTGACTTGCTCTTTTTAGTGTCAAAGGGTGTTTGCTTATTTGTGAATAATTTGATTCATGGGTTATTTTCCCCTAATTATTTGTGGGACTGAAGACTTGCACTACAAAATGAAGTGCAGCACAAAGCAAGGACATGCTCATTAAAATACAGATGAGGCTGTCCGAAAGGCAAGGTACAAGATTCACAGCTTCCATCTTTCAGCATGGTTTGGGATGCTGCCAGGAGACAGACTCTAATGCTGCAATCACAGGGAAGCAACAGGTGACAGCAAATGCCCGTGGATACCTTGTCTTGACCCAAGAGTTGCGGCTGTCATTTCAACGAGAAAGTGCATGAAGTTGCACTTCCCCATCTACACCCCATCTATAATAGCACATGCCTGTCAACACTAGAAGAACCTGTGCCAGACATAGATGGGAGATGGACAGCAGGAGCAACAAACCACAGGGCTGCAGCATCTTCTGTGCAGATATGCAAAGTGGACAACTGCGTGCAGCGCTTTTCACTAGACTTTGCCTATTCAGTTAGCAGAATGTCTGTAACACTTCAGCAGACACTGCAGAATACCCACTTACTCCTTCATTATCCAGGGAACCAATATGACCTTACTCAGCCCAGATGGACAACAGCTGGACTGCTTTTAATGCAACAAGGTGTTCTGTCCCCTTTTTTGCTATTCGCCTTTTCCTGTCTCTTCTTGATGCTCTTCTGCTGCCTTAAACTATAACTCACCTCGATGCTGCTCATCAGCAGAGCCCATCATCATGCTACTTGAGCACTTTTGCTGCAGCACCTGGGCTCAGGGCTAGCCGATTACAGGCCTACTCAGTAGTATGACCATACTTGAAGCCTTGTTTGGCTCTATCACAACTACCCCAATAACAGAAACCGGGTAAATTGGAACAGATATTATGTGTCTTATTTGTGCATTCACTGTTATGCTTCCTTAAATGGCTGGTTGGTTCAGTCATACGCTTCTATAAGGGGCAGAGAAGACAGCTCAGCTCAATGGGCCACAGAACAAATGCTGGAGAGGAAGATGAGAATGAGCTGGCATGTTGCAGCCCCTGTAGCAGCATCTGTCCAGGCACCAAGGGTGACAGGAGGAATCTCGCAGGGACTGGTGAGGACCAGACAGTCTCATGCAGGTCAGGAGCTCCTGTGCTGGCTGCAACCCTGTCTAGGAGCAAATGAGCACCTACAAGGGCTTTTCATCTTACCCCTTTATTTTCAGTTGTCACTATATTGAAAGTTACATTTCTTCTTGGTAAGTTTTTAATTCTAGGTGTGTGTATGTTTATTTGAAAAGTTTTTCAATTATTCTTGGGTTTTTGCTGTTTGTTGGTTTTGGTTTTAGGTAAAAAAAGTTGCGTCAGAAAAAAGTGAGATCCTTTTGAAGGCTCTGGCCAGACTGAAGTCCTAGCATACACACATAAAATGGATCCAGTCTATGCCCTTCCTGCTGTTTGCCATCAGGAACTTAAGGAGTTTCTGAATCAAAGGACACATTTTGAGCACTTTTAGAAATAAATGCACATCTATTTATGAAACTCCTCTGCATATTTGGCTTATATGAAATACTGTGGCAATGCACACATAGAATTATAGAATTGTGGAACGGCTAGGGTTGGAAAGGACCTTAAGACCATCCAGTTCCAACCTCCCTGACATGGGCAGGGACACCTTTTGCTAAATCAGGTTGCACAAAGCCACATCTAGCCTGGCCTCAAACACTGCAGGGATGGAGTATTCACATCTTCCTTGGGCAGTCTGTTCCAGTGCTTCACTACCCTCACAGCGTGCACAGCCCATGAGAAAAGGGCATTTATTTGTACAAGCCTGCTCACTGGAAGTCTAGGCCACCCATTTCAGGATTACAGCAAAAACCATGCACACCTTCATAAGCCTTTCTAGCACCTGCGCTAGAAGCATGTGTGACATGGTGCTGCAATATTAAATAGCTGAAACTATGAACCGATCCACACTGAAACAGCCCCAAGGAAAACCCAGATCCTGTCAGGCTTGGGGCACAGCCAGGCTCATCACTGGACCTTCCTCCTTGATACTGGGGTACAGCCCAGTGCTAGCAGGCCTACTTGCACAGGTGTTGTCACATTAAGGAGAGGGACACAATACTGAAAAATGGAAAAAAGAAGAGAGGAAAATGGGAAATGAGCCTGATAGGAAAAACAGAGGGTTACTACTTAAAAAAAGGATGTCAGGCTCTGCTTCTCTGCGCTTTGTAATGGTAACATACCAAGAAAAACTGGCTGAAAAATCAAGGGCGAGATGCACTGCTGGTTTTTGCCAAAAAGAGATGACTGCCAATCAGTCTGACAGCTACTGAGGATTCTTCTAGCAATATTTTGTACAAACTGAAGAAATACATTTCTGTGGTCATCAATTCCTCTCATCTTGCACCTCTCTGCCAGGTATAGGCTCTAACTCTGCAAAGTGCAGAGCACAGGAGCTCTACTTTACAAGGACAAAGCCCATCTTAACCTGCTGCCGACAATCTGCAGATGAGAAAATAGGTCAAGCCAGTCCTACCAAATGGCACAGTGGCCTCTGAGCCTAATACAAAGCAAAACGAACTGCTTTGCATCTTCATTCATTCACTGAGCTTTCGACAGCACCCACTTTTTTTAAGCACCCACTTCCAAGAGGCCACTGCAAACGATATAGCCTACTCAACTAGATGCCAAAGCAATTCTGATGAGTTTTAAAATCTAATATTTACAATTTTTTGTCACTGCCTCTTCAGAGCTCTGATGGGAGCCCCTGCACTGTTAACAATATAGATCTTCTGCGTGCATGTAAACTTCACTCCTGGTTGCACTCTGCTTTTATTCTCTGTCAGCAAGCCATTGTATCAGAAGAGATCCTTTTTCCATACTCTGAGGCTTACAGCTACCATGGTCACACCAGTGACTTTCATTTGGAGGCTCCTCAGCACCAAAGCTGGCCTGGCTCTGCTGAAGAGGTCACTGTCCTCTGGCCATGGCCAAAGGCAGCAGGCTGGCATGCGCCGTGGAAGTGCTGCAAAAACAGCTTGTTTCCATTGGGGCAAGGACCAAGTGGTTATGGATTTACAGGCACACCCCAGTTTTGCAAAAGTCTTCTACATTTCCAGAAAACTGGGACTTCTTTGTGCTCCAACACTCGAAAGCACAGAAAAGCAATATTTAAAAGTGGCAGAAAATTAGTCTTGAGAAGACTGCTAGACATGAAGAACATTTAGAATGAAGAATGAAAATCCTGATTTAAATAAAGAACCGTGGCATCATCTGTTGCTCTTGAAGTTTTGAGCCTTCAAAGCCTACCTCCTCAAAGATTAAAAGCCTTTTCTGGGGAAGCTGTGGTCCTCACGTAATTGCAGCCCCCAGAATCTCAAAAGAGCCCCATGGATGGTCAGATCAGTGTAGTATGGTAAGAAACCACAGAGGTGAACCCCAGCCTGGAGATGCAGCACCCTTCACACAACGTCTCCTCTGCCACCCCATGGGTCCATCCTGCCCCTCTACTTTCCATGCAGCTAATGCTCCACTGTGCCCTCAGGTGTTCTCCCTGCCAGCAGAGATGGCTCTTGGGCACTAGCACAGGGCTGTGAAGACATGATCGCTTTCTGCATGCCTCCTCCCTACGTCACAGCACCCTGTAAGAAGACTTGCTTCGGGAGGGTTTGCAAGTATGCAAAAGCACCTGCTGAACACCAGGCTCGCTGCAGAACACCATCAAGAGCCTGTCAGTCTTCCTCCTCCAAGGTGAAAGGGAAGGACAAATGGCTTTATTGAAACCGCCAAATCAAACAACTACACTGATTGTCAGTCAGCTGTAACACTTGCATAAGCTACAAGACTGCTATTTAATATCCTGGGCCACCCCAGAGGAAATGCGACATGTGGGTAAAACCCAGAGATATATATTTTGCTTAATTTCTTTTTTTAATTGCACATTATGTTTAGCCTCAGTATTTATGAGCACATATTTCTTATTTCAGTATCTGACACTGGAAGTTGCTTTTATGGAAACACAGCCTGACTTCAAGGGCAAACCACATTTCAGGAAGAATGTCTGTGAGCATGCTCCTGACACTCGCACATATGAGGAAACCTGGAACCTGCTGCCCACATCAGGTAGGTGACTGACTCCATTTCACAAAGCTCACTCCCACATCGTTTTTCTTCAGCTCATTATTGAGTAAAACCAAGGAGTGGCATTTGAGAGATGTGAACAGAGGGTCATATGGACCTTTCAAAAACCATTTTCATGTTTGATGTTGAAAGCAACAGAATTATCCATCAATCAAATTGGAATTTCATTCCTTGTGTATCCTGATATCTTCTCCTGTCTGACATAAGCACAGTGAAATCCAACCCATCATTAATGCGTTTCATGCAACTGAATGCATTTGGACTTTGACAGCTGACAAAAAAAAAAGCCCTGTTTTCAGAGAGTGCAGTTTAACAATAGCCAACAATAAATACCTTTTTCTTACATACCAATGCCAATGTGACTTCATTATAAAAAGGAACGAACGATCATCTTTAGGGGTGAAAACATAACACTGAATAATGCCCATGCAATTCTTGCCTTCTCTGCTAAGACTCACAGTCAACTAGCAGCAACCAGGATGGTGAGGTTTATGTGGACATACATCTATTGGGAGCTAGACCAAGATCAAAATCACATTTTTTGTGTTTAGGAAAACATAAACCACCCAAGAGTATGTGGGTCTTGGAAAGGGTGGCTCTATGGGACAAAGGATGCGATCTATTTCTAACACGCTTTCAGAACCTTGAAAGCAAACTCCCTGAATTTCACGCTGATCTCCTTAAGAACATTGCCTTAACGCACTAAATGAAAACACTCGTAACATGGCTTAAGCAGCCCAGTAGTGCTCGTATCACTCTAAATAATTAGTCCTGGTTTGCTGCCAAGTAACCTTATTATCTATGCCCAGAGAAGTATATTGCAGCAGCACTTTCTTTTTTTTAAACACCAATTTGCAAATAGGGAAATTCTGCCTTAGAAGAGCTGATAGCAGGAGGAATGCCTTTTGTGTGAGGTAAACCCCAACGATGATGTGCAATTCTCACACGCCACCTGAAAAATAGAAGTTGTCCTCATACAATATTATTTTAATGAAGATTCTGAGCTCAATATTAGAAAAGGGAATAGATCTTTACATAACAGGCACCTGGCAAAGGACATATCCATTGTTGTATATAGGCATTATCCTAATGAAAAAGAACTACTCCAAATGGCATGTAATTAGAAAAGAAGGATTCAGAGCCTAACCAGTCATTACTGTAACAGAAATTTGCCATAGCGTGTGATTAACCTAAGAAAGGCACAATGATGATATCACTATGTCTGCTTTTGCCTCCTGGCTATTAGAAACACAACTACTGTGAATAAAGAGCCTGGCAGCTGAAACAGTTAGCACCGTGGCTTAAAAACCACACACAACAAAAACCACCTAAAAGCCCAGTTGAAAATACCTTGCCTTCTTCCTGCCGCCACCTCAGCAGTTGTTTCCTGTTTCTTCACATTCTCACTTCACTCCACTGCTGCCTGTCATTGTCAATGAGAACAGTAAGAACAACAAAATCATCTCCTTAGTAAACTGCCTCCTGCTAAACACCTCAAAAAAACAAACAATGGAGGAAGCCCTGTGTGAGGCCACTTTCTGTGTGATGTGTTTGAGGCTCTGTGGGAAACCAAATGGCTGCAGGTTGGAAGCCTTCATGTTCAGAGATAAAAATCGGAGCAATTCAGTGGTATCTTTACAAAGCCAGCAAATACTCTCTCGAGGGCAATGACTCAAACCTGTACATCCAGCTAAGGACTCTAACCTGCTCACCTCAGTGAGGCGAGATTATGATATGACTTCACTGGGACCATCACATGAAAAGCTGTCATCTCAGTCTCAGACTCTTCTTTCTCTTTACTTGAGGCTATATGCTTTATTTTGTCGAATGTTGACCCTAGTGGAATTGGACCAAACCAGAGACACAGCATCTCATTTGTTATTGTTTTTTTGACTGATGAGGTACTGCATGTGGGGCATGGGGAAAGCAGAATGTGCTAACCAAACAAGGACAGGGTAACACAACCTAAGCAGCACCATGCAAAGCCAGAAAAAAATAGCACTTGTATACTGCAGATAATCAGTGACACCATCATTCTTTATATCCAGAAATGATGGAACAGCCTAACCACATATACAGCACTGCAGCCATGTGAGGGCTTTCAGCCACTTGATCCTAATGAAGGCAAATGGTACATAGGGACATGCTGGTAAAATATTAAACCTATAAACTATATCATGTCTTCTTCAGCCTCCACCTTAAGCTGAGAGGTGGTGTTGAAAGACACATCCAAGAAACTTCCCAGATGACAGCAACTACCACTGTGGCAGATCTGATCAGCTAAAATTAAGGAAATTGAGAGAAACTTACTGGTCTGGCTCTTAGCTTGAGAAAAAGGAGGAACCAGCACTGATACCAACTCAGTATTGGTAAAAATCAACCCCAAACCTTACCTCACTATCTTTGAGTCATGAAATTAACTAGCCAGAAAGCTCTTTAGGACAAAAAGAGGCTCCTAAATCTTCTCCATCCACAGCATAAATGTGTCTGAACAAAGAGACTGCAGTGCTTTCCCTGGGTGAGGAAGCCAACTCAGTCACCAAGTCCCTCTCTCAACACCTCTGCCTTCCTGCAGCAAAGAAAAACACCAACAGCTGTGCTGTACAACAGCTTATTTTAGGAACAACTCGTTATTTGCAGTCTATCCCACAGGTGTTTGATGCTAATAGCTTTTCAGAATTGCCCTTGCAGGCAGCCCGGGGGTGTAAAAAATCTCTCATGCTAACAATCACAGGAACCATCCTCCCTCCTATTACAATTGTCTCCCAACAATGGCTTATTCAGTGCATGTATTTTTATCCTTAGGTTCAGTGTGCTTTTATTCTTCCAGCCCCAACAAGGGTGACGAAGGTACCCAACTGCCTTCAGCTTTTTATACCATGTTTTAAACTTGGATTTTCACAGGCTCAGGAATAACAATATTCTCTGCTTCTAAATTCTTAAAAATCACAATGCTTATAACACAAAAGCTTATTCAATGTCTGAGACTTGGGAAGCCCCATCTGTGTCAGAATCAAACTAAACCCAGAAATACTTCCTCAACAGAGCAAATATTTAAGAGATAGTAATGCAAAAATCTGGAAAGTAGTTCAATCAAACACACTGGAAGCAGAGACACAGCATGTCTTATTTTGTAAACCCATTCAAAGCTAATGATAATACTAGGAGTTAATTACTGGAGTCGTCATAAGCCAAAACTCTCCCTGCTGCGATATGGCACAGCTGTACCCATACCCTGGATCTCTGCCTTATCTGTACCAGACATATGGTCTGTACCCTGGACCTCTGCAAGGCCATGATGGCTAACACTAGCTAATGTGACATCTCCACTCCTGTCAAGGGCTGAGATCATTCACAGGCAGAGTTCAAGGTTTACACTGAGCCTAACTCTGGACATACCTATTCTCCTCATTTCTCCTGCATTCAAGCCAGGCATATTAACATTTCCATTTATCAGGTGATTGAAGCAATGCACACTGTGATAGAGGTACAGGTAAAGGACATTAACTTTGACTCGAATCACCTTCAGGATGATTGCCAAGTTGGTTAATGAGTATAATTAGCATTAAGTGTAATGACAGCTCAAACAAGATACATCACATCTGGGTTTAACAAAGCCTCAGGTTTACTGAAGCTGGCTGACCCAACCACCCTAGCCAAGCCCAGATCAGACAGTCCATGGACAGTGTGACTGGCACTCATGGAGGCAGCTCTCCTTCTAGCTCCCCTTCATATACAGTAAAGCTACAACCTTCTCAAGCCATATGCAGATGCTTCATGGTATGGAAGCAAAATGTCCCCAAGCATTCAGAAATTTAAAACACCCAGCAGCCCCAAGCAATTACTGAGTTTATCACCTAAAGCCCAGCTCCTTGCATCAGGCTGTAGTCCATTTACTCCTCTTTGGAGCAGTTTCAGTTCTCCTTGCTCAAGCTGCCAACATATTTAACCTGCAAATCTTACAAGTAAGCTGAGGTCAGGCTGTACCTTGCTACAGCATAGCTGTGAGTGAGCGGAGCTGTGTGATAGCTTTGTCCTTCTTTCTAAGTCAGCTGGAGTGGAAGCTGGCAGGGCATGAAAAAGAACCATTCACACTTAAGGCTTAATTACTAGACTCACATTGAACATAGATGCCTTATGCACAGAGACATATTGGAAGGAGTGAGAAAACACATGGCAACCTTAGAGCCAGTATAAAAATCCAGACAAGATGGCTTATTTCCAGACAGGAACTTCATGAAGATAAGCACTAGATACTTCAAACAGTCATCTGACAGCTGTGGGTGCATCGCAAGGCTTCCTACCACAGTTTATTTTTATTGATATCCTATTTATGGATACAATTTTTATTACCACAAACTGTGTATCCATATATAATTGCAGACAGACAAAAAAAAGCACATAAAATTTTATATATACTAGCATAGTCACCTAGCCTTACCTGGGTAATTAACGCTAAGTGCTGAAATCAAAGAAGTCTGATTTTCTTGAAAGTGATGAATAATCAGAAATACCAGTAAAGCAAGTGGCAGTCAAAGTTGCTCACTATTTTTGAACATAGTTCCTGTTTTTATCCAAGAAATGCCGGAAGATTCTAATGTATTCTGTTATTTCACTAGATGCTACATGTGAGCAGTGATATTACACATTCATAGCTCACACAGGCAGGGTATAGAGCAGAGGTAGGAACTGGGACTTCTCCTGCCTCTTCTTTAGAAGCTAACAAAGCTGAAGATCAGAGAGAAAGCTATGCAGTCATCAGAGGCTAATGCCAGTGATTTAACTACAGAACACCCTTCTAGTACTTATCATCTACTACCAAAATCTCTTTGCAATCATGAGCATAGAAATCTGTCTTTAGAGATCCACCTCTGAAACAGTACCAAGACATTTAAATTCTTGCTGGATTACTGCCATACAGCAAGTCCTGGATCTATAGAGGTGAAGCAGACTGAGACCTCTGTTAAAGCATAAGCTAGAAAACCAAACAAGTGTGTAGAAGACGCCGTTGTCAGCATTTCTGAATTAAAACATACCCTAACAACCAAACCCACAAAACCCCAAAAGCACCACCTAAAAGCTGAACAAGCAAAGGACGCTACTTACCCAGGAAGGCCATCTATCCAAGACGAGTACTTGCAACCTCTGCTGATCTGGTAAGTGTTCATACAAGGGTGGTAAGCACTTTTGGAAAAGGCTTTTTTAATGCTTTTGCCCTTCAGAAAGCTCAAGTATGGCATGGGATTGGATGGGGTATGAACATTTGACAACAGAGAACATCCAGTGTGAACAGGGCAGCAGGCAGTGAGACACTGAGCAAGTAACTCTATTATGGTTTTTCCTCCTTACGTAAGCTTTTGCAGAGACAAAGGCTGGAAATTTGGTCTGAATGGCCCTTTCTATAAACCTGTAGCCTGCATACTTGAGCAAGTGAACTCAGAGCAGACAGAGAAGGAATGAAAGAAGTATCTGGGCAAAGAGGGGAAACTGGGTCAGAAGATCGAGAGAGTACAGGCTAAAGAGCTAGGGCACCAGAAGCAATTTATTGGGTGTTCCTCATATAACCATATTATCAGTAACTCACACCCCACTCCAAGAAACACAAGTGAGGAACCTGCATCTTCCCCTTTATCCCTGCTCAGGTCCTGATCAGCACAGCCCAGGTAATTACAACAGCTTGACCCTCACTACCTCAGCTCTGTTCACACTGCTTCCTCATCCATTTATTAACAACTCCAAACCACAAGTGTAGGCAGACACAGGAAAACTCTTTGGTTTGTTCTACTCCAAGTCAACAGGAGAAAAACATTTTTGCAAATGCAAACTGCTACAGAAGGTGGTTTGAAAGAGACAGATGTTTTGTTAGCACTGCAGATAGTCTGGAAAATCCCTCATCACCACCTCAAAACTCTCACCCTTTTCCTTTCCAGGAGGACAGAAAACATGTTCTTTCCCCATAGTCTGTGCAGGCTGTGCCATTTCTTTTAAGGGAAAAGCCACAACCCCTGAAAATTCATTAGCCTCCCCCTGACCTTCTCTCTGGGCAGTATCAAGATGATGTTGCCCAGCTGTTGAATTTCAAGATTAGTGTGCCTCAGTCCTAAGTTTCTCCCACAAAATTGGAGAATGAGGTGAAATGCTGATGCTGGGAACACCAGCCTTCTCTCACATGAACTCAGTAACTTTGTTCCATTTATGAGCCTGACCTATCTCCACAACTGCTGGAAGAATTCCGGCTGGGAAAAAAGGCAGGAGGAGGCAAGAGGTGAAGGGGAGAGCTGCTCTTCCCAAGAAAAGAGGATGTGCAGGGAAAAGTAAGTTGCTTGGTCCATGCGACACAGAAATCTGCTGGCCCTCTGCCTCGTGGAAGTAGGCTTGTACACTCTTCCAGCATTGATTCTCCATCTGTCTCCTACTCCATGCTCCCTGCCAGACCATTTCACAGCTTCATACAGCTTAAGGCCAGGAAACTGTTCATAAGAAATGGACGGTTTTAAATCACATTTTGCACCATGGTACAGCATCACTTTAAAAGGCAGTTTTAATACTGCTTAAGTATCTGATGGCAGCCATTTTCATACCTCTTGCTACCTCATGCCACATGCTCAGCTTGAATGTCATAAGCATTGCTCTGTCTTTCTAAGCCTCTGATGGGTATTTTTTCCCATTTCTTAATTTTTTTTCCTGTCATCGGTTAGGTTTCTTTCTTCAACGGGTGATTAACAGGAAATGCTATTAAAAATGCTGCTGTCTGGCCATACAGAAAGGATTTTTCTGCATAGGAACATAAGGAGGAAAAAAAGAAAGCAAATAGATTTAACTAAAAAAATGCATATGTGCAAAAGAGAAACCCTGTTTTCCCAAAGACTCTGCTCTTTTCAGTCACAAACAGGAAACCCTCTCTCAAGAAAGGCAGAATTAGTCATTAAGTGCCTACGTGTGATTAACCATTTCAACAGTCAGCAGTAAACAATATCAAATCAAGACTAGGTGACTACAGGAGACTTATCCCAGTTAAATTCTGGTCATGGAGCTCAGTTCAAGAGCCCATGGATGAAATTCCATATGCAATTCACAAAGTCAGCCTTCAAGAGACAGATGGAGAGATGAAGAATATGGCATAAATTCAAGGTAATATATATTTTCATGTGCATTTCTTCTTCAAAGTGCTTTCCAAAACTAAGCTACTGGGTCAACCCCAAAAGTCATTTAACTGTGTCTTGACTCCACTGTGCAAAAGCTTAGAAAAAGCCACCTGCTAGAAAGCAGGTACTTTTACACTTCTGTTTTGAGTCTGGGTATGAGAAGTTGAATCATTAACCACTCAGAAAAAGTGGTTCAAAGCAGCATCAGGAAGACCTCATCCAAGTGATCAGAAAACACCTTTCTGCAACCAGAAAGAACCAAAAAGGTCACACAAGACCTACCTGTTGTCTTTTTCTATGCAAATTTTCTACCACTCTGGTCTTTCTTAAATCCAATGATAGGAAGCTACTGCAATAAACCATTGCATAGAAAACAGGCTTGAAACCTTATGCACAGAACATATTGCACCCACACAAAGCACAATGGAGGCAGGTTTTGGATTTGCAGAAGTCCTGGTATAATCACAGTTTCAACTCTTGTGAGGTCATTATCATCATCCACTGTTTACGGTGGCAACACAGCCAAGAGTATTTCAGGACCATCACTAAAGACTGTAGAGGATAAGGATTTCAAAGGGCATGCTACTGGCTGGCTGAAGTACTACAGGTAAATATTCTGTACATTCATCTCTACCTCATCTGCCCTGAATTAATTCTGAATCAGCTGCATAAGATATGATGATGTTGTTGGCTTCATGTCAGAATGGCAACTATTGTGTTTGGAATCATTTCATATCAATTCAATATTTCCAGCTAGATACCTCTGGTAAAAGGCCAAATTTATACTTCACATAAACTACACCAATTCCATTAAAGGGGTTTGCATCTTAGAAATTACAGCCTTTAATTGGTCAAATTTAACCCATTCAAATAAGGTGTTTTTTTTTTTTTTATTACGCAGCATGTTAGCTACTGACTCTGATGTGATTTTACAATAACAGGTGTGGCTTTGCCACCTAGTTGAACTCATGCAGCGGTTAAAGATTAATTTGATTGCTGAAGTTCAGTTATAATCACACTGAAAAAGAAGAAAGGTTTCAACAGGCAAAAATACAAGACAAACTGAGACTGAGTAGGGAGGATTCATTAGTCACTTGAAGCCTGGCTCTGCTACTGGAGAAGTAACAACACATGGGTTGTCTTGGAGCATCCGCACAGATGGAATGGATGAGTAACAGCAAAACCACTTGTTACACAGCTCACTACTTGTGATTATAGTATTAGAAGTGTAATGTAATTGAAGCTTGCTTTCTTGGTAGATACTTAACAAAACTATTATTAGCTTTGTCCTCCTTTTACTTTGTTTTCCTCTAACGCTCTTTGAGGAGCAGCTCAAACAGATACTGTGTAGGCTTTCTACCTGTCATCTGCGTGTTTGGTCTGGCTGCTGATAGCAACGTCTGCTCACATTCCTGCAGGCACATTGATTTGGATATAGCAGACACATACAAATAGCTTCCATGCAAGAAGCTAGCTGAAAAAAAATCCCTTGTGCTATCTTATTAATACATTCATTTCACTCATCTTCTTGTTAGGGAGCAAGTGTGCTCATTGTCCATCTCTTTGGCAAGCCTCCTGCCACCTTCCTTCCTCCTCCAGCATGGAAAATTGATATTCTAAAATAGGTCATTTTATTATGAAAATACATTTTCCAAGCAATATTCCCCTGAGGCTCTTCATATTAAGAGCATCATTTGAAATGCATTAATACCGTTCTGCTATTTCCCAGTATCAAACACACGTTTCTACGATAATGGCCAAGCATGGTCCAGCTGGAAGCAACTCACAAAGCAGATCATTTAATACAAAAGTGTTTCTATGGGAAGTCTTCCAGGCTTTATGATAGGATGATCTGCTTTTATTGCCCTGTGGGTAGTGTAAAGCAGCTCTATGACCTGAGGTTTGAATTGTCCTTTTTAAACTGACGTGTTCACTGAACCCAGACAGGAGGTAAAGTCCCCTCTCTTCACCAAAGGGAAGACCATCTCTGTTCTTTGCCTGCTATATGCAGCATGAAACTGCTTGTCCCTTCCATTTCTTAGGCATCAAGCTAACCAAGACTTAAACAATCAATAAAGGCTGGATTAATTCCCAAGTGCCAAAAGCGCAAGAAGCTAAATTAATAAAGTTCATCTTTCTGTAGTACTTATTTCTTAAAACTTTTCTCTGCATCTCCTGGTAGAGCTTTGCTTGATTTCTCAGGAAATTAATGAACAGCTTTTATTCCTCAGTCATAGTCTGCAGCGCATCTTTATGCATTTCTAGCATCGTTAGCACACAGCCAAAACTGCAGGCTGAATTTAGCCCTATGAACCCTTTGTTGTTCGGCATGAGATAAACAGCAGAAATTCTGAACAGTCCTAATCTGAACTCACCATGTGCAGGTGAAGTCACCTGCACACCAGTGACTTCAAGTGGCTCTTCCAAGTCTATTCAGCCCTAGGCTGATGTAGGTGAAAGCACATTTGCAATTAGTAGCGCTTATGCTTCTGTCATGAACAGGTTTATTTGAAGGACTGGAGAGCAGGCAGGGGCCCAAAAGCCTGGTCACCTTATTTTGCCATACCACTGGCAGGGATGAGCCTTCAAAATATCACCCTTTCTGTGAAAATGCCTTTGGTGCGGCAACTAATAATTGTTGAGTGCTACCACAGCTGCATTTGTAATTGGAATACCTGTCCCCACAGAGTGGATGGAAATGGGCACATTATTTTTCCAAGTACTGAAAAAGGGGATGTTGCAAGGCTCCTGCTTAGCTTGGGCAGAAATCTGGGTTCCTATAAACCTATGCCTTCATAGCCTGTTTACCACCTTTTAACAGTTAATCCCTAATTAATAACCTCAAGGGGAGGACTAACATTTTCTTTTAATAAATATGGAGATGTCATAGTGTGATGCGGTGTTATAAAAAGTTCAGCACTTGTGAAACACCAGCCTTTTGGGGTGGAATAATTCTGTCGTCTTGTTTTCATACAGCTCTTCTCAGAGTATCATCTTTCTGACAAATAGTTTATCATGTTATTTCTATCTACATCCCCCCAGTGTGCTTATATTTTATCATTTTCCTAATGACTCATCTCTAAAGCTAAGCATTTCAATTGTGTTAAGTTTCAACTGTGTGAAACTGATGCTTCAGAGGAAGGAGAGTGACATTACTGATGGTGACCCTTTCGTTTAAATACTAAAGGATGATTATGCTTCAGCGTTTTCTAGCCTAAGGGCTAGGTAACTCCTCAACAGTCAGACTGCTGCTATGAGAGGTAAGCTGGGCAGATTTATAGGACTTTTACATCTCTCCTTCTTGAAGTTGGGACCTGGTGATATCTGGTTCATTCTCCAGGGCCCAAGGTCATCTAAAAGCTGCTCTGAACTGTAGCTCCAGTAGGCTAAGAAAATGGGAATTTGCTAAAATGCAACAGTGAACTGTCCATCATCTTTGCTAGCTTTTCTATTTAGTTCATTACACTGGCTTTCCAGATTCACTCTACTCTTTGACCCTGCTTTTATAACTACCCCCCAGTCAGAATCCCTACAGAAAGGGAGGGACTGTTCCCTGGGCACTTGGCCTAAACACTACTTTTTAGACTAAGATTCCACCAGCAACACACCAGAGATAAAGTACCAGTCCTTGGACTTCAAAATACTTTAAAGTTTCTTTATGAAGGCAAAATGTCTGCCCAAGAGCAGAAAAATCACTTTCAGACAGTCTGGCTTTACGTTAAGGGACTCTGTTCACCCCTAAGCTGACAAAGACCACGTTTCACTTCTACTAGAGAAACCACACTCCAACACTACCCTCTACCAACAGGAACACTCGCCTCTTCCCAAAACCATGTAAAATCAGACTAGTAACCAGTCTACTGCTCTTTTCCTTTTCTGTTCCATTCAGAAAAGGAAAAATCCATCCATCTGAAACTTATGCCCAACCACACAACTGTTTTCATTTATTTTGCCCAAGCATTAATGAATTGACTATTGGTTATGCATAGTTAAAGTAACATCAGATCCTTTATTACCCCATGTTGGAAATTCCCACTGTTTCCACCAAAACCTTGACTGGCTTTCTCAGATTTCTAGTGATGTTTCTGTGGAGCAGCAGTGCACATGAAAAAGGGACCTGGAGCCACAGGAAAATTTCTCAATTAAATCTTCAGACTTCACTGTCATTATTGAGAAACCATTGCTTTTTATAGTGCCCTTTTAAGATTAGCCATAATGCCTCATAGTATTCACATCCTCTATTTGAATGTGTTGTCTTTTTGTATGAACAGCAGTAATTACACAGCATCGTGTCTGCCTTTTATTTTTTACTTCCCTTTGAAAATTAAGCTTTTTTTTTTGCACATTAGCATCACTGGAAAAGAGAATTCCACCACTAGTATGCAATATGTGGTCCCAATCACAGCAATCAATATTTCTCCAAAAGAAAAAGAAAATGACATAAGCATATGGAAAGCCATCTTGTTCTACAGGACAAAACACTAAGTGGTGGTAATTACATGATGATTGTGAAGAGCTAACAATATTAATTACTATCATTGAGCTACAGCAGACTCTCAAGATACAGGTGTAACAGAGAGCTCAAGCAAACATTGATTACTTTTCCAGATTTTTACAAACATCTGGTCCATTTAGCAGAAAAAAAGGACAAATAATAAGATCCGCCTTTCCGAAGCCAAATGTTGGTCACTACTTTCTGCCTCTGATAGGTATATTGCTTTTTCAGGCAATATAGTTTCTTCTCAAGCAACCTTTCCTACACTAGTAAAATATATAGCTGTAGCTCACTGAACTACTGAGGTAGCTTTGTTAGCTCTTGCCAGACTTTGCTAGACAACCAACCCTTCAGGAAACACTGCTCCTTCCCTCCCATGTGTGTACATTAACGTAGAGGTGCATTGAATAACAGTGTGTACATTATTACAATGTAATCACAATCCATCTATAGACAGTATGAGTGATTTTAAACTTCATAATGCTGCTGCTTCTTGGATCGGAAGTTCACCTGTCTAGTAATGTCCTTCATACCTATTTTATCACAGTTCAATTTATTTCCTTACTAGTGACTGTGAGAGTTGCCTGAGAGAGGAAATGAGAAATACCTCCTAATGCACTCCCTCAACAAACTATTTTCACCTCCAAAGCTAGACAACAGTGATGTAACTTAGCTTAGAAAATTAATTGTTACAATTTGCTAAGTGGCACAAGCTTTGACTCTCAGCTCAGAGCCACTCTCTACTATGTTAGATACAGGTACTAATAGTGTGTAAAGATGCTGATAGTACAGATACTAATAATCCAACAAAGCATTGGGGTGTCCGACCATGTCCCCCTTGATTAACTTCTCTTTGTCCTTCTAAGAGAACTACTTTCAGAGGGAGGAAAGCAGGCAAGAAAGTGGATAAACCCAACTGTTATTACCGTGTTTTACTAATGTACAATAAATATAGTTAAACGAAAGTAATGGGTGTTGCTAACTGCTACAGGCACAGATTCAGTAGATACTGACTCTTGTTCCCGGACCATTAAAAAAAACCCCAAACCCGAAACAACAGGATGCCCCTGGGTGTCTGTTTGATATTGGCTGTGGTAACAGCTTCCATACCTGCCACTACGTTTTGTAACACAGGATCATGGAGTTAAAGATGCTGGGGAGGGAGGGGGAAAGAATTCAAGCTGTCCTCCTTGGACACTCCTGTAGCACCCTGAAAGAACTTTTACAGCAACTCACTATAATATTTCTGATTGTTACCAATTTTCCCTTCATTTGTTTTCCTCAAGTACATGTGCCCGTTGCTGACAGAGTGAGATAAAATGGCATTACATTGGTTCCTAATTGTTACTCCTTCGGTGTCCACCTTTCCCTTCGCCTCTCTTCCCCATACCTTGCATGAAGTTGCAAGTGGTGGTGGTGTGGTTTTATTCCCATTTACTCAGTGTGCAAACACCTCTGCCCTTTTGTGTCTGGTGCCAATTTACAAACACAAACTCTGAGCCATCAACTCCAAGAAACAAAATCGATCAACTGGGATTAAATTTTTAATCAGCACAAGTCTTTGTTTCTATAGAACTGTTACCGAGTTCAAAGTCCATGTATAATAAAACAGACATATCTAGCCCCTTTATATAGTGTTGCTATTTGCAGACTTAAACTGTACTCAGATCTCACTCAAAAGCTTTCAGAACATACCCAGAATTTCTTTTTACTAAAATATTATCAAGCTTTATTTTGTTCTGACCCTCAAGAGGGTGATGTTTACCTAAATGACCCAACCTATGAGTCCGAATATGCGATCACTTTAGACATCTTGTTCTGTAGTATCAAGGTTTACAATTAGGCAACCAATTTGTATCTCAGGCTAATACAGAAACAATCCTGGGTGGCTTGTTATATTTCTCATATTCCATAATACTATCAGAGTACTGCCAGTAACAATGCAACTGATTTTAAAGAATTTTGCAGAAACAGAACCAGTTCATAATCCTGTAGGGCAAGTATGAAAGTTTTATCAGCTACAAAGTCATTACATGCCCTCAGATAATATCAGCTCTTAATCCAGGATTGCTCTTGAATCCACAAAGGCAACAGGTTCAGCCTATATCACACCTCTGCTTTTAATGTGGGAGTTGTAAATTACAAAATTATGCAGTGCTAGAAACGCAGTAGTACAAGGTACAACATTATGCTCTGTGCCTGTAGGTGCAAGACTATATGCAGCTTGCTTTTACTCCTACATCAGTGTCAATTGCACAAACAAATAGGAGGCAGGATGTTCTTAATATAATCAGGCTTTCCTTAGCTTCAGCTGCATCTGAAAGAGGGAGTTGATGTTAAAAATAAAGGTGGCAGTAACAGTTGTAGAACCTAAATCTGACAAATTTACTACTGCCAACATACTGTGTTAATGAAATCTGCTTAACTCTAACCTGGCACTCCCTGTATTGACTTCATACGACACTATGTTTGAGACCCAAAAATTCCACCTTCTG
This sequence comes from Forpus xanthops, assembly GCA_032466535.1. NCBI lineage: Eukaryota > Metazoa > Chordata > Aves > Psittaciformes > Psittacidae > Forpus > Forpus xanthops. The sequence goes on from JASSUY010042426.1 coordinate 37,750, forward strand.
TCTCTCCTGGTCTTGTAAGATTAACTAACAGCCGCTGTTCTTAATGCTGGGCTGACTCTGAATTGCATTATGACTCAAAATATTTAAGTTTTGGGACCAGTCACCCTACAGAAACATGCATGCTCTTCTGATTGCAAAAGGAGTTGAAGAGAATATGTAACCTTGAGAAAAGAAAGCACATGTTGAGGAAAAAAACCCAGAGAGATGAATTCGTTTTGGGGAGGAACGGAAGTAGGAAAGATACCTTCCAGGTAATAAAATTTCATGTCAGGGTGGGGAATGGGGGGGGGGGGGAATATACAGTCATATAAATAAGAAACAATTCCCAAGATGCTGACACCAGCCTATAGAAAATTCACCATAATTCTAGAGCTCGCAGTGCTACTCGGTTCAATCAGATCAGGTATTTGAGCTCAGTAATGATTTTAGTACCTTTTAAGGCACCACTGCTTTTTCACCACTGTTTATACTTAGCCCAGTACAGTCTACACTTACTGCAATCTTTTGCGTACACATTTTCAGGGTCTTGAAAAGAAAACCAAAAAATCCTTGTGCAATTTCAGAAAAGCTCACTGTCCTGACACTTCAGCTGTTACACAGTCAGAATGTACTTCTTCATTTTAACGTTTCAAAGACAATTAGGTCATTCTAAAAGCTGGACCCTGCTGTCTTCATTCATACAAATAAACCTTATACACAAGGATCATCACTCCACTTACTCCATGGGATGGTCTGCATGTACAGGGGAGGTCTTTGATTTTTGGACCTTTCTTACATCAGTCTCCCTCAATGTCCATTAAGGTCATAGACAGGGTAAGTCACGGTGGTTACAACCACCTTCCAAAAAATGTCTCAAAACAACCAAATCCCAACAACTTAACAAAAAAAGTACCCACTTCCAAGAAAGTTATTATTTTGTACCACCTCCCACAGCAAGTGCCCTCAAACTACTGAAATCTCATCTTTTCAGTTCCCTTTGAGCTGCTACATGCTATTGGAAGACTTGATAATATCCTGCCAAAACCACCCACCTCTGGCCCTTACTCTCAAACACTGTGCTTTCTAAAGAGAGCTGTAAATCCAGGCTTAAGCACACTCCAGAGTAAGTAAAGCTCACAAAATCAAGTTAAAGAACCACAGCATAATGACAATATATGTATCAGCCTAGACATCATATGCATCACTTGGATTTGCAGTTCTGTAAGACAAGAAAGGAAATCTCTTTCTCACCAATACTTGGATGCACAGCAGACTGAAAGCAGTTACAAAACCAGTTCACTCTAATGGGTAGTTTCAGTTTGCAGTTTGTACATTACTCAGTGTAACTTATTCTCCAGTTCAACTTCAACTAACTTTAAGTTCATCTGGAGAGAATGCTACCAAGAAGGTGGAAGATGCTTTTAGCACAGTGGTCCCAGAAAAAGCTCAGCTGACTTCTAGAGCGAGAAGCACCAGAGCTCTATTGTCATTGCTGAGCTGCAGACCCTCCGGAAATGAAGTGATGGGAGGAGGAAGAGGGAAAAATCCATTTAAGATAGGCACATCCAAAGTTAAGTATATAGCATTTAATTATAATACAGCATTACAATTATAATATTAAGCATTTAATGCCCCTTTCAGGACAAGCAGCCAGCATGTGAGAAAACCCTGGCTTGCAAAGAAACTGTAACTAACAGAACATCAGTTCCCACCCTGTAGCCGTGGGAAAGAAAAGTTTGTACCACTGGGTGAATAGACAGGGGAATACTGAACACGAGGTTATTATCTCCACACGTGACATTAACAAGAGCCTTCCTGGAATCCACTGTGCAGCGTCGGTGGCCAGTGAGGACAACAGTGGGGGCTTGGAAAAGAGCAGCAGAGCTCTGGGTTTCTCCTGGGGAATGCATTGGCATTCCAGGGAGAGACCAAAGGAACCCAGTCTATTTATCTCAGAGACAAAGTTAAGTGGCTATTTAATTACTGCCTTTAAATACTTGAGCAGAGAAAGATGATCTGAAACTAGATAGCTATTTAATCTGACAGACAAAGACATTACAAGATCCAGTAGCTAGAAGATGAAGTCAGAAAAGTTCAAAAAGGAAAAAAAGATGCCAACATTTAACCCCGAGATTAACAATCGGAGCCAATTATCCGGGAATGTAGTCAATTCCCCATCGTTGGGACTCATTAAAACAAAACTGTTTGAAGAGGCTGGTGGGCCAGACCCTGGACTCTCTGCGGAATAGTCTAGGCTTTATACTGTGGACGAGGTTAGACTATAGGATTATAATAATTCCTTATGACTCTAATAAATCCACCAGCAGCACTGTTATCTTCTCCCAAGAGAAAAAGAAGGGTGAAGGAAATAAGTATTAATGGAGCCCAGGCCTTTGTGAGGCACAAAAAGCAAGTTCAGTGTGGACAACACGAGTCACAGAGTGGGAGCTGGCAGTATCATCCGTAGTTTTGTCATCAACTTCAGAGGAAAAAAGACAAGGCCCACCGGGGTTTTGTGACGGGCCCTATCGCCCCAAGCCAGGTCGCTCCGTGCCCCTCGCCTAGCCAGCCGGCAGTGCAGGTCTGACACAGGCAAGCATCACCGGGCACGTAGTTACTCGACTGCAACATCCCGGCTCGCACCCCGAGCGGGCCATAGCCCGACTCTCAGCGCAGTACCCCCAAGAGCCCCGGGTTTCCGCACCTCGGTGCGGGGGCACATCGGCGCACCCGCACGTCTGTCCCCGGGGCGGGCCCCAGGGGAGGCCCCTTCTCCGAGAAGCCCGCTGCCAGGGGGTCTCCGGGGCACCTTCCGCGCTGCGACACCGCGGCCGCCGACACGTTGCCGTGGCGACCGCGCCGCGCATCCCCCCAGCCCGGCTGGCCGCAGTCCCCCGACCCAGTGGGGCACCTTATTACAATTCCTGTTACAATCACTGCCTTAAGTTTTTCGCGCTCTCGGACGTTCGGGAGGCAAACCCCTCTTCCAAGCGCCGGTAAAGAGGATTAAAGAGGCCTCCCCGGGGCTGATCCGGCCCGGTCGCCTTCAGCCCAGGGTGCCCGCTCGGAGGGGCGGCCGCAACCTACACCGCTGCGGAGCGGGGCCGGCTCCTCCGGAACGCTGCCGAGCCGAGCCCAGCCCAGCGCAACCCGCAAGGCCAGTAAGGCGAGCCCGCCCTCCACCCCACCGTGCCCCGGGCACCTGTCCGCGCACCCACCGCGCTCCTCTCTGGCGCCAAATAAACTTGCTCTGTGTGTGTGTGTATGTAGGTGTGAGTGTGTTGTGTGTGTGTGTGTGTGCAGGGAGGTTCACACGATCCAACCACCTCCCCCTCTAGCCTTACCTCCGCGGCAGAGCCGGGGGAACCGCGGGCACACCGCCGCCGCGGGTAGGGATGACCTTGCGGAGAAATTCATCATCCGGGCAGGAAAACAAGCCCTTCCTCGGCGTGTGCAGCTACGGGAGGAGGGCGGGCGAAGGGAGGGAAGGAGGAAAGAGGGAGGGCCCCTCGGGGGTGGCCCCCCTCGCCGCGGGGGGCAGGAGGGAGGCGATCTGTGCGGACTGCTAAGAGGCGGCAGGCAGAAAGCTCGGTTCAGACCGGCACCGGGCAGCCCTCGCCGCCGCCCGGGGAGCCGCACCGAGCGGGTGCTGTCGCCTCACACACTCGCAGCTGCGGCGGCGGCTGGCAGGGGCGCGGGGAGTGCCCGGGCTGCAGCGCTGAGCCGAGCTGGGCTCCACCCCGCGGCCGCAAGGGTAGGAGCCGAGCCGTCCCTTGCCGGTGCTGTGTCCCTGCGCCCCGCAGCAAGTCCTCCCAAATGCGGAGGTCGCGGGCACGTACCTGCTTCCAGGGGGGCGCTTCCAGCTGACGGCAGCTCCACCTCCGGCCTCGCCTGGGTCTTAAAGCCCGGGAGATGGAGGCTTCTGCTCAACCTCATGCTCCTGATGGAGGGCCGGAGCCCTCGGGCCCCTCGGCAGCTCCCTGCAAGAGCTCAGCAGCCGCGCCAGAGCCTCGACGGTGCGCCGGGGCTTGCCCTGCATTGCCTCCTTTGCCCGCCGGTTCTGTCCAGCTCCCAAACCAAAACTTACATGCTAAACTGCTTCACAGAAGAGCACATCCCAAATCCCCTAGTTCCGTCCACCTTGCTAGTCCTACGTGTGTGAGCTGAGGAAGCGCGCCTACAGATCGCCAGCCAGGCACCTACTGAGCTCTTTGCTTGCGGGGTTGTACAGATCTGCATGGGGAATTGCAGTGCATGTAAATGCGGATCAGATCTTGTTACGCTTTGAATTTGGATTGTTGTTTTTGACAGGCTCCCTGCATGAAGCACTGCTCTGTTTGTCCGCAAAAGAAAAAAAAATAGATAGAACCAAAATATTAGCAGCAAAAGACATTTTGAGTTAAGACCCTTAATTGTCTGGAAATCTTTGATCTAATTTCTGTTCATTCCCACCAGTGTGGAATTTTATCTCTTTCTGTTGCAATCACGGAAATGGTTCTGCAGTGCCCCGAGATTCAAGTCAAGTACAGGGTTTTTACTGGGAAGATTTTAACTCTTCTACCTTCCTTTAGGGGATAAATAGGCATAAATAGGAGCAGCTATAGGGCAAGCTGTGAGGAGAACTGTTGCAACGTGGAAAAGATAAAGTGAAAAAAAAGAACAATTGAGTAGAGGACCTAAGAAAATAATTTTTACCTCTAATTGTCATGAATATCAATGAATCATATTCCCTTAATTAATATGAATGGACCCATAGTTCATTCACTGCTCTGCAGAACACCCTCAGGCTCAGTTATTGATCCTAAATGTCTTTGACTCGTGGGTTAAGTGATCATGAAAAAGTGTTATATTTCTTACCATGGCAGATGGAATTTCTTCCCCAACTGGCCATGAAGACCAGCATGTATTTACGTAATAGCCATTCCTGAATGTGGCTTTCTGACAGTCATTTAACCATGCAAAATTTTAGAGGTATTTTCGATATTCACCAACAATAACCACTTTTTCACATGTGCCAAAACCGAATCAGCTCTCAAGAGCCTGGACATCCCAAGAATGAAGGAACCTCATTGGACGGGGAAGGGGAAGAGTGGAGAGAGCACCAAACATTGTCAGGAAAGGGAAATTTACAGTTCCTGGTAGCTCTTCTTTACTTCGTTGTTCTCTTCACAATCTTGCTGCTTTTTTGGTGCTCTATAGAGGCTGGTCCTCACCCTGCTCATCTCTGAGTCAGGAATACAAGATCAGGTTGGCAAACAGTCAATGTTCAGCTCCTTATAGTTACTCTGATAAATGACCCATTTTTAAAGGAACATTTCCAGACTTCCTAGAATTAATCCTGCTGCCAGTAACATTACTACAGTGAGACTTCCCCTTTTCTTGACAAAGAAGAAGAAAGGCTGGATGATGCAATTTCCTTTTGTCAGTGATTGTACTTTCATGAAGAGGTGGCTGTAGGCACTTATGGACCGCTTCTGCAAAGACTTCATGGGAACCCCGAGGCTGTTCAGCAAGGGGCAGTTACAATTAGTGTTGTTTTCCTAAACTTTCCTGCACATAAGATTCCTGATCTAGATTCTTAAGAGAGACCCTTTCTGTAAATACTGCCCTCCTTAGCCTGAGATACTAAAATCACAGTCTTGTCATTCAGTTACGCAGTTAATTCTGCAAGCTGGCCAAACTTCTTGTGCCCTTTAATGCAGCTTTAACACCCCACTACCATCATTTTCTTTCTGCATCTTTCTCCCCATGTCCAAATGGCTGCAAGATATTAATGCTGTTCCCTTTGACAGCAACCTTCCTTGCCCAGGAAGAAGTAACCTGTCACAGAAAGGTGAGAATCAGGCTTGTCTCCAAGGAGCCCTTATTTGGCTCTGGAACCATTTGCGAAGTGAGGAATTTCAGTCGGTTTAGTATTTATAGCAAATTTCTTTGGAAATCAACTTTGAGATTAATTGAAGTGGAAACATGGTAGGATTTTCAAAGGCATTTAAGAGAGGCAGTTGACCATTCAGCCTCAAAAGTCACAGCAATAAGAGTCCTGTATTCATCTGGAAAAGCTGGGAGAATTTTCTATGGGCTATTGTGCCTTTCCTATTTTAGGGTTGTGAAGCACCTTCAGAGCATACGGAATACTCAGTTCCAGGATCTGCAGGAAAAGAACAACTGTAATTCTTGGGCAAAAAAAAGAGATGTGTCGGGAGCTTTGTTTGCTCCGAGCCCTTCCATACCCATGGACTTTAAAACTGGCGCCTGAATGATTTCCTGCCAAGCTCAGATAAATATTTCTTTCTGTCTGTACAGCATTCCTGAGAATGCCCATGCTGCTCTGAGCAGTCATGGCTGAGCACTGGATCCATATGTTACCATCTGATGGACAAGAAAATTCAAGAGGAATGAAGACAGTAATATGAAATAAATGATTTCAACTAATATTCTCTTCCCCATGCTCAATGGCACATGGATGCTTTTGTTTCAAAATGCAGTGATGCTCTAGGAAAGCTAAGAGAGGGTGTCAAAGAGACTTAGATAATTATAGAACTTTTTTAAGGTGATGAAGTGCACACATGCATTCTGGGTATGGCCATTTCATTGATGAACTCTTTTCATGTACCTGTTTTTTCTCTTCCCTGAACCATACCCTATCATAGATCAGTTTGGTTTTGTAGATCATGCAGTATTGGTATTAAAGACCTCTAAACCATTTTCTAAACCCTGTTATGAGCTTTGAACTCCACTAGCTGCTTTCCTGATAAAGAAGCCATCACATCTCAATACATCAATGTGTCGCCATACCAATGCAAAACAGATATTTAGATTATTCTGGTTTATTTTCCTGAATTTTAACTCATTTGCTTAGTCACCTTTGAGGTATGGCCAACTGACTACTGTTTTTCCCCATCCTTTTGTTTGCTTCAATCTCAAGCCATATATATTTGTTCCATGCTGACTTTTTTTGTATGTATTAATGAAGAAAAGCATTCATACTGGGGTCAGCACATAGATGGTCATTTAGCTTTAAGTGCCATGCTTAGCACTTAGTAAAGTCAACAGAACATGCTTTAAATTGTGTGCATAGGTCTCAATAATATCATGAATAATCGAGAACTAAACCTTTTTAACTTGCTAGTATTGATCAGGGTGAAACCAGAATTTTAACTGTAGAGAGATTATGTTTTGATATTTATTAAGCCAGAACTCAGGCAACAGAAGCCTGGATTTTCTAAGAGCTTTTGAAATACAGTTAACCATTATAAATGACTACCACACTTCTGCAGTGCCTTTGAAGACTCCTGTAGATGTTTTAAAATCTCATCATCAAACTATATCAACAGCTGGCTGAATTCACTGTAACTGAAAAATAATAGAGCCGGATGGCTTTTTAAATGAAGAGTTGAGCAGATGTGTTGGCCTAAACTAGCATAGTTTCATTTACTTCAGTAGCAGTACATAAATTCACATTGGTGTGGATTAGGCCTGTTGTTTACTGCACAGCTTCTACCATATTTCTTAATGTATTTTTAGTTTTGATCACTTTGATAGCAAATTTGCTTTTTTTTTTTAATGCAGAATTACTTTCACGTTCAAAAGTAAATAAAAGCAAAACTTCTCGGGCAAAATTCTAGCTGAAGATTGAGCTGAAAAGAGCAATGATGAACTTATGAATACAGTCTTTAACATTTATAGTTTTGTGAAGGCACTTGCACCTTTGCTTCCTGTTAATGTGAAAAACAAGTGAATGACTGGATGAACACATTCATTTGGGACTGGGAGCTGAGCCAGAAAAGATACAAGTCCTCTGGCATGGGAGCTGTGGTGAGCAGCTGTACCATTAGGGACAAATGTGTCAAGGAAGAAAACCATATACGAGGTGATGTGATGTGTGTGTTTTGTGATCATGCACTTCCCATACAACCAGCAGAGGAGAGCAAACGTTCATTCCACATGTTACACAGCACCTCCCTCTCCCTTTACTTATCACATACCTAATGGGATGTACTGGGCATCTCACAAATGAACATGGTATTCAGCCACAGTAATAACACTCCTGAATCATTAGACTGGGACTGGTAACACAGTTAATGTCTAGAAGAATAGGTTCTGTTTGTTATATTTCCTTTAGAGAATGTTTTCCTTAAACATTATGGTCTTTATAAAAATACTAAAAATAAAATAAAATACAATAAAATAAGATACAAAGAAAAAAGCAAATAGTATGCCATTGTGAGTGAACTCAGTATTTGGGGTGGTTTTCTGTTTCACAGTGTTTCAAACATGCTATGAATCTATATACTATCTGCTGTACTCAGGCAGCTATGTAAAATTTCAGTTGAAAACATGTAAGGATGTGAATTTCCACAGTAATGTGAAAATATCTTTGGCCCTCACCGTGCACCTTTGACAATTTTTGCTTCTGGCTGTGCTGCGAAGGTCCTCATGGGGAACTTCAACCACTCGAATTGATACAGGAGGGACAATACAACAGAGTATAGGCAATCCTGGAGGTTCTTGGATGGAATCAACTTCTTCACCCAAGTAACAAAGAAGTCCATGGGCCCTGATGGGATGCACCCACAACTGCAAGGATAGCTGACAGATGGCATTGTAAGGTTACTCTCAATTATCTTCAAATGATCATGGCGATTGGGAGAAGTATCTGAAGACTGGAGAAGTCATTCATATCTTCAAGAAGAGCAGGAAGAAGGGCCCAGACCAGTCAGTCTTACCTCAATTCCTGGGAGGTGATGGAGTAGCTAATCCTTGAAGCTGTTCTAGGCACCTGAAAGATGAGAAAGTCATAGGCGCAGCCAAGGCAAAGATGTGCTTGACTGGCTTTGGTAAATGTCTAGGGTGAAATGACTGGATTGGTAGATGAGGAGAGAGCAGTAATTATTTTCTACCTAGACTTCAGGAAGGCTTTCAACACTAACTTTCTTAAGGTCCTCATAGGAAAGCTGATGAAGTATGGCCTGGCTAAGCAGTGAGTTGGACTGAATAGTGGCTGAATGGGCCTGTCCACAGGGTGGTGGTGATCATTCGCAGGAAGTCTAGTTGTAGGCTAGTCAGTAGTGGTATACCCCAGGGGTAAAGACTGGATTAAACATCCTCATTCATGATCGGGATGGGGCAGAGTACACCCTCAGAAACTTTGCTGATGACATAGACCTGGTAGGAGTATCTGATACACCAGAGAGTTTTACTGCCATCCAGAGGGACCTCAACAGGCTGGAGAAATGGGGTAACAGGAACCTGAAGCACTTCAGCAAGAGGAAGTGCAAAGCTCTGTACCTGGGGAGGAACAACCCTAGGGACCTGTACATGCTGAGACTGATCAACTGGAAGTCAGGTTTGCTGGGAGGGTGACCAAACACTGGCACAGTTGCCAAGAGAGGCTGTTGGAGCCTCCATCCTTGGAGATACTCAAAACCAGTCTAGACGTGGTCCCTGGCAACCTACTATAGATGGCCCTACTTGGGCAGTGGGGTTGGACCAGACAACTTCTAGACGTGCCTTTTAATCTCTAGTAGTCTATGATTCTGTGATTACTTTGGTATGAAGGGAACCTTTGGTTAGTGCGTTGTGACTCTTAGTGTCTATGTAGTGCATTTGGTATGATTAATTTCACATTCTGCCATTTTCATTCAATACATATTCTATATATTCATTACTGAGATTTCACATATGAAACAGGCCACACAAAAAAATAACCTTCTTCTTTATCAACAAATTAAAATAAACCATTTGATGAATCAATAATTTGTACTGTTTACCTCCTTTTATGTCAACAACAGATATCTGGATCAACACATAATCATAATGATTATAGACATAATGACCTGATTTATTGCATACTCACCACATGGTATTCTGGTGCATATTCGACTGTAATGATGTCAAATAATATGACTGGGAAACCTATCTGCTCAGACAACCACTGCATACTGTGAACAATAAACTGAGTTAATGCTGACACATGTGGTCTCTGGATTCAGAGCTCTTTCTCTGCTTAAATGATATTGACTCTGTGTATCAAAAGCCTTTGATATTTGTAGGGTTTAATGAAAAATGAAAATAATCCAGGGATTTTTTTTGAGGAGTGGTTATTAGTGCTGAAGGCAAATGTAAAAGTAATACTCTTCCAATATAGGTCTGTGATATGGGACCAATCTATAGCTTGTATATTTGCACTGAGTTTAAGCAACTCTTTGTTCTGACTTCAAGTCTACTTCTGCCTACTTCCTTGGTTGCTTAATATGTTATTCCAGAGTGGAATATCCTTTGGCATGGCTACAACAGCTACTTTGCACATTTTCACATTTCATCCCACAAGACGAGAACTTCTCCTCATGTTACCAAAATAATCATTCCCTGGACCACTACCAAGGCTCTTTATGGCTCACTGTTGCATTCCCTACAACACAGATTTTCATGCTGATTCATGCAACTGGTGAGATGAAAAGCAGATGTAATAAGTACTGCAAGATGAGTAGATTAGTGATAGATAGGAGTAAGCATGAAGAATAAGCACCATGAACAGTAGAAAGTGGAGATGAAAAGAACTGGAGCAGAGGCTCTTGTTTATATATAAAGAATATAAAAAAACTAATAATGGCTACATACGAAGAATAACTACATATACCATAGGTCAGTCTAAAACCTGATGTGCCTCCCCCAAAAAAAACAACAAAAAAAATCTCAAAACCTGGAATTAAATCACCTGTCAGTATGATCTCTAAATACATCAGTACTTCATTGGAACAGAAAAACTTATATTCGTACCAGGTGGCTGATAAAAATCAGCTGAAAAAATCAGGAAGCTTCTGTTTCCTGCATGTATTCACTAATTTTCATCAGAATCCTACTGCCATATGGTGTCAACTGTCCATGATGCAACTGTGCATTATGAAGCAACATTACTGGTTATCATCTTTATATTTGCCTGGGCACCCAATATTCCTGAATTCTATATTAAAAAAATCTGATTTATTTCTCATGGCCTTTCTTTGTGTTCTATCTATCTATCTATCATGTTGCTTTATCTGAAATAAAAACTGAAATCTTCCCAGGTTTTTGGCCTTTTTGTGCATCTATTGCTTCTCTTGCCCACCAATGGGTTTAACAACATTACTGGTATCAGAAACAGGTAATAACTGCTGAACTTATCAGAATAAATAGAAATGGTATCTTCAGGTAAAAAAAAAAAAAAAAAAACAAAACCTTATTTATAGCTGCTATGGGTTCAGCAGCAGCAGTTATTTTTCTTTAAGTAGTAGCTGGTGTAGCACTGTGTTTTGGATTTTCGGTTTGGGAACAGTGCTGATAACACCAGTGTTTATAGTTATGGC
>JASSUY010042427.1:0-20538 GCA_032466535.1 Forpus xanthops
AACAGGGGAAGTTTAGATTGGATCTGAGGAAGAAATTCTTTACTGTGAGGGTGGTGAGGCAGTGGAATGTGTTGCCCAGGGAAGTTGTGAATGCTCCATCGCTGGTGGTGTTCAAGACCAGGTGGGACAGAGCCTTGACTGGCATGGTTTAGTGGGAGGTGCCCCTGCCCATGGCAGGGGGGTTGAAACTTGGTGATCTTAAGGTCCTTTCCAACCCTAACTATTCTATGATTCTATGACTGTTGTACTCAAATGCACCAGAAAAATATTTTTTTTTTTTTCTTTTACATTCTGAGCCAGTGGCCCCTTCTGCAGTGCCTAATAAAGCTTTTACCAGTTACTTCATTTAATGCTCTCTCCTGCTTTTTTCATATAGGAATGATGAAAAAGGGAAAAAGGTCTCTTTTCAGAGATACAGAGATAGCTGCATGGCTAAGGATCTTTACCATTATGTATAATAGTAGGGTAAAGTTGCATTATGGCAGCTCTCTTTCAGTTCTCAGCATGCGGGATTTCATCAAACATAGCATGAACAACTCAAGACATTGAAAAAGCAAGAGGAAGTTTGCAGACAATCTGACTACTGCTGGCATTCAGAAGGGAAACAACTTTGTGGGTGCTATTGGTGCCAGTGGGACTGCTAAAGCTAAAAGCTGGACTGCTGCTGAAAGTGAAGGAAGACAGCATATGCTTTTCAGAGCTGCCATCTGGTGAGCTCCAGTAAATCCATGACTTAGAGCTAAGTACCAAGTTTACATGCTAGAAGGGAGCTGTGCACAACAGAAAAGTACGAACTAGCAGGAAAGCAGTCTCAATTTTCTGCACCTGTAATGATTTCTTGCCAAGGCTGGCACTGAGCATGCCCTGTTGGCAGCTGTGATTTCTAGGACCAGATGAGGCTCTTTTTGTCTATCTATAGAGAGAATTTTGCAACTGAAATTTCCAATTCTTTCTCGTTCTTGCTTTAAAAAAAGGAGACAGATTACTTGTAATGCTCAAGTTCATTCCAGAATGCTTGAAAGAAGGGTGCTGGAATTGCATCACTCCAACCCAGCTGTCACCCCAAAACGACCATTATGCTTGATCCCAATTTCTGTCAAATCTGTTCAGTATTTCAAATAGATACATAATAATGTTCCACGTAAAGACACTTTAAGTCAAACTGAGTATATCGGGTCATTAAAGAATAAGTGACACCATGCCTTACAGCTAGGAGTTAATTAGCCAATCATGAAAAGAAAGTGACAAACTGGAAACAGATTCTTCTCCAAGTTTTTACATTCTCCAAATGTTTTAATTAATTTAATCAAGAAAAATGGCCTAGCAGACAGATAAGAAGAAAATTAAATAAGTTTCTGAGAGCATGATTAAATCTGTCTGAATTACCTGGGGTACTTTCAAGAAGACTGGCTTGAAAAGCTGACATATTCCAGCATGAAAGGAGCCCTCTATTGTCTGCAAATGAAGAACATGTTACCCAGAAAGAGAGAATACTTGACTGGAGGTACCTATTCAGGACAACGAAGTGGAGGAGAGCCATAGGAGAGAAAGGAAAAGGAGGGAAAAAAAAGCTTACCAATTAAATCTTAGTCTAAGAATGATAACTATGTTTTTATCTTCTAGTATCTAATAGCTGGCTTTGGATGTTATGGATAAGTAATCTTATTTTCATTCTACAGCAATGTGATTAAGAGTCATGTCAAATTAATTGAGCGATAGCAACAGAAGCGTGCATTGAATCTATAAACCGAATGACTGTAATATCTATGATTACCTATTACATTTTTAACCCAAAAGAAGAGAAATTATTTGCAAAGATGCGCAGGCCAGTTAGGAAAGCTGGTTTTACAGGAACTGGGATGACTGCAGGGTGGTGAGGCACTGGAACAAGTTGGCCAAAGAAATGTAAATGCTTCATCCCTGGCAGTGTTCAGTGCAAAGCTGGACAGAGCATCGGGCAACATGATGTAGTGCCTGCCAGTGGCAGGGGGATTACAAGTGGATGATCTTAAGGTCTTTTCCAACCCAAACCACTCTATGATCCTATGAAAAATACTAGCTAGTGACCAGTGGTAACAAGAAATGCTCTCAATTGATGAGTAAAGTACTGAAAGGCACATCTGAAACACAAGAGTTCAATGCCCTCATCTAAGGCAGTGAAGTCATCTTGTGTACATGTCAAAAATGGAACTTGATCTTCACAAGTAACACAAGAATTAAAGGTAACATTTCAATTTGATCACAGACTAAACACAGGAGAAGTAACTTCCTAGAGAGCTGGAAACCTCACAGCAGAAAAATGCTTTCTTAACAAGGCAGCTGAGAAAAAGCTGAGAGTCAGCTATGCTCTATTCTGTTTGATCACAAGCTGAGGAAGAGAAAGGATGTGACAAAAAGGGATGTGAATAATGGAAAATGGTACTTTCAAACTGAATGACAAGTGCAGTGGACCACTTAATTGTATTTTTCTTACTGCGTTCATTTTGTTTTTCACGATCAATATTATGCAGCAAATTCTTACAAAAACCAAACAAAATTTGTAAAGTTTGTCCTAGAACACAGATTAATTTACCAGAGTAACTTAGAACCTCTAAGAAGAGTTGCTCTGTCTTCTGATGCTCAAATTAGATAGCTGAGGGACCACAGTATGATCTCAAAAGAGGCCCTTCTTCCTCGTCCTGAACATCATCAGTTCTCTCTGCCCCTCCTTGCACTTTATGTTCTGTAGCACCTAGTCAACTCACTTGCCTATGCCTCACTCCACTATCCCAAACTTTCTTGTACCTCAAAGCCCCAAACTAGGCATAGTATTCTAGCCTTACAAATGCCATGCAGAGGGTAAACCCAACTTTTCTTGCCCTTACAGCTGTGCTTATACTAATGTAGCCCAGTATTCATTTGGCTTTCTTCACAATAGCATGACACTGTTGACTCAAATTCAGCTTGTCCTCAGCTACCCTTTGGTCTTTCTCCATGAACCACCTTCTAATCAGTTGACTCTCAGCTGGTATAGGGGGGATATTCAACCCCAAGTGCAGAGCTTTTTGCTTCCCTTTATTGAATTTCATGAGGTTGCTGCCAGTTCATTTTTCCAGCCTGTCAAGGTCACCCTAAATAGGAGCACTGACCTCCAGCATATACTCCCTGTAACTAGTCACATCAGCTTGCTATCATCCATTAAAATGCTGAAGGTGTATAGTGTCTCATCATCCATATCATTAAGAAGACATTACACAGTTCTAATTACCCTCTGAGCCAGTCATCTCGTCACTGAAGGCAATCATGTTGGTCAGGCATGACTTGCCCTTGTAAATCCATACTGGTCGTTCCCCATTACCTTCTTGTCCTTCAGGTGCTTGAAGATGTTTTTCAGTCTATTTCAAAAATTTTCCAGCACATGAAGTTATATTGACTGGCCTACAATTCCCTGGATACTCCTTCTCATCCTTCTTGAAGATGGGTGGGATGTTTTCCAGTCATGAGGAACTTCCCCTGATAGCCACAAGCTTTTGAAGATGATAGAGTCCTCACTATGGTATCAGCTGGCTCCCTCAGCAATCTTGTATGTATCTTATGATCTTAAGGGCCTTTCCAACCCTAACTATTCTATGATTCTATGATTATCTGATTCCATCAACCTGCGTATTTCTTGCAGTTGTCTGCAAGTTCATTTTCTACTTCTGTGGGGCTTCACTCCCACAGACTCTGCCCCTGCACTCGGGGATCTGAAAGGATCCTTATCAGTAAAAAAGGAGGAAAAGAAGCTACTGAACTCCCCATCCTTCTCAGTGACCTTTTAAAAAGGTCTCCTGCCTAACAGTTCTCTGTAACTATCATATTATTGCTGAGTCTAGGGTCTGTTAAAGCTTCTAGGAGTCAGCTAAGGTAACATGTGCACCAAGACTATTTTGCCATAGATACATAAATTCACTCTGTCCATAGAAAGTGAAAATCTAGTCCAAAGAGACAAAAAAATAACAATTCGGGGGTATAAATTTTTGCACAGAAGTTAGCCATTAGAGATGAAAAATAACTTTGAGATTTCATTCCTTAGAGTAAATGTGACACATATGGGTTAGTCAAAATGTTTAATGTTGCATGAAGTTTGAATGATAATTTCAGTTAATCTGATAATGATGACATGCTAGGTAATTTGTTAAATTTGGGATATATGAATGTAAATACATGTTCTAACATGTCTTCTAAAAATAATGTTGCACTTTGATGTTTCAAATAGTATGGCTGCATCTGAAAAAAAGCTAATTGTGAAGAATTCTCTAATCTCTTGGAGCATTTGACTTGGAGCTCTTCAAAATTCACAGCACACTGCTGATACACAAACATTCTCCCTAGTGCCATATCTAACCACTTTCATCTTTCTAATGCTACCTCAGTTCAAATTCCCACAGGAAAGCAACACGCTTTGTGAATACATGTACTGAAAACAGCAGTAACACAAAAACGACCTCTCAGTGTTTCATATAATTGAATTAATTTCAGCAGTAATAGGAAAGAAATCAGTTCATGCGAGTAAGAATTCTAAGGTGATGTACAGCTGTGAATAATTTTGCTTTGTTAAGATGTTGCGAAATAAGGCAGGAAAAGAGGACCTTTGACAGAAAAGATACAGATTACACTTCAAAGGCAGAAATCTCTGGTAATCACTATACCTAATTTGACAGACTGTGACAGTGACCTCTTCCAAGGAAAACCACAGTCCAACTTTGTACCCTACTCATCAGCACCTGATATTCACAGCCAACAAATCTGCTGCCTTCATTTCTTCTTTTACCTAACGTTTCTTAAGATGCCTTACTTCTTACTCGCAAGCTTACAAGCAAAGCAGTTTGTAACGCAAAGAATTCCATAAAGCCACTTTCACTTTAAGTAGAATTAAGGAAACATGCTACATAGAAAACAATTATTAGAGGTTGTTAAGGAAATTTAAATGGAACCTTCTTTGAACACGTTGTATCTGGCACTGCTGAGCTAAAACTAACCACCGCTGACTTGACATGCTTGAAATTTTTATCATTTCCAGATGTGGTTAATGACCAGCATGGTGGCAGAATGAATACCTGAGTCTTCTGAAGGTATGAACTAAAGAATCAGCCATGCTTCCAGTGAAATTTCTCCTGACTGCCCAGGCTCTTTCTCAGTGCTGACATACACACCTTCCTAGAGGTACAGTATGTAACTGTATAAAGGTATTTCCATCACAAACTCACAGCTACCACAGGTTATATACGCCTGTAACCAAGTACTTTGCCTTAACTTTTTTTAACCAATTACTGAACAGTATCCTGAATTTCCTGCATTTGCTTAACTTTCTATGCACTATTATCTGTTATTTTCCTTCTGTTATAGAAGGTTTGTACATTTTAAATATTTCTTTGGTGATTAAACATGTTCTGTTTAATGTGAATTTAGGACCTTGGAAAAAGGACTGAAATAATCCCCTCAAATTTAGGAATTTGTTTTTACTTCGCTTTTATAAGGCTACACTTGAGTTGCTATACTAACATTTAATTTTATACGGATGCTCATAACAGACTTCTACCTGGATTCATGCCACCAGCCTGCACTCATCTAATCACCAAGCCACTTTGCTGTGTGGAAATAAGATTCACAGTATTTTTTTTTTTATTACTTCTTATAGCATCAAATTCTCTTTGGTATACCAGAACCCCCCCAAAAAAAATCTTCTTTCTCTTAAGACCTGTAGTACTTGCTTAAAAAGATGACAGAGAGTACAATTAAACATGCAATATAAACTATTTGAAAACCTGACAGTAGAAAGCTGGACACTAAAAGACAAGCTTCCTGTCCTACTGTTCCAGCTATTATTCCATTCCAGTGTTATACTACAAAAATAAATTGCTCATAAACAGCACATTCAGTGTTATTCAGCAGACAAAAAAAAAGAAGATATATAGTTGCTTGTTAGCCAATCTGAAGGTAGAAATCTTGTTTCTTGTTTTTGCTTTATCAATATAGCTCATTCTTTCCTTGAAAAGTATGTTATTGCTCAACACAGCACCTGATTTTGTCAGTTTTGTTACCTTTTTTTATCTCACCTTTTGCAATATGTATACATAAGAAACACTTAAAAGCACTGTAGCATATGACTTAATGGCATTTTTCTATTTTTTTTTTCATTGCTGCAGGTAATGACACTAGACTTGTATTATTTGGCTTATTACTCTTGAACTCAGCATTAGAAAATTCTTTGTGTAAAGCTGTCATCAACACAGATGCTTAGCCAGAAACTCCTTAAGGAAAACTGCTTTAATCCCCATGCCTTCCAAGATTATTTTATTTACTATGAATCTGTATGACATCCACTTTAGGCCCTTAGACTTCTGAGCAGTAGCAGCAATGCGGATTAGACTATAACATTAATATTTACTGAATTTATCAATGGGAGAGAGATAATGAAAACTTAATAGACAGCTCAGAAAATTCATGGGGTTTGCACTGACTACAGTAAGCAAGCTATTCTTAAGGAGAACAGATAAAATTCAGAGTATTTTTTTCCTGCTTCTAGAAGACAGACATACCTAACACATTTTTTTTCAGATATTAAGTACTTTTCCAGGAAAATAAATTTACTTCGATGTCTAAATAAAATAACTGCTTTACACCATTAAGAGAAAAAATAAAGGCATGACTCCCACAGTAGCTTCCAGTGTAGAATGTAACTTTACAGAACAGCTATTTCTTCATATGTTGCAGTTAACAGTAAATGGGCAAATACTGAAAGGCATATGAAAGAAAAAGAGTGCTACCACAACCCCTGTAGTTCTCCTACTTGTCCTTAAAAAAAACTTTTAATTGTGTTTCTGGCCAGAAGGGATTTTGTAGTTCCAAGAGTAGTAATTTCAGCTATTATTCTCTTACGCTCTAGATTTATTTTAATAAATATATGAAAACCTCAGCAACTAGACATCACAGCAATCAAATTTAAAAAATAAGAAAAAATAAAATAAAACTCCCCAAACCATTAAACCATTAGGATACTGTGAGGACAGAATGGACAATCTCTTGTTGGAAAACTCTTCAAAGATCCTAACACCTGGCCAGCTCAAACTGCAGTCATACATTTTCTAGTCACATTTTACAATATGTTCTAAATTAAAGAAGTAAGAGTCATGGTTACATTGTTTGGAAAAGAGCAATCATGCCAGGTCTCAGAGAAAACACACCCCAAACATACCCTAAATCTAGTTCTTCCTCTTCATCACAAATTTCAGTATAGGTACAGGTATTGATAAAGACCTATAGCCATATGGACTGAAGCAGAAATATCTTTGACAGATGGACTCCATTACATTTAGCACTACATCAGCCAGATGAAGCACATTCAACTCTACTCAGTGCAAGTGGTGAATACCCAACGGAAGTTCTGCTCATGCAAGGACACTGTATTTCAGAGAATGTTCACAGAGTAAAAAAGCTTCCTGGCAGTTCTTTTCTTTGGGATCTGAAGAAAAAGGGTCATTCAAGGACAGCCCTCCTCTCCCCAACAATTACAAGTATGCCAGTATGACACACTGAATACGGAAGGTATTGACAGACAACAACATGATTAACTTCCAATCTTTTTCCAGTTTGTGGAAGGAAGGAAAATATGCAGCCAAGGCCACAAATGTGATGTTTGTGCCAAACCAAGGTCAGAACACCAACACAATCTGAAGGCGTCAGCAGCACTGCAGCATCACAGGATTCCACTCCCCACCACATTTCTCAGTGTTAATCAGGAACAGAAAAGTCGGATGCTGGTCAATAACTCAGAAATACAGTCAAGCAGTGGCTTTCTGGGCAAAGACATGGCCTGAAACAATTATTATCATTCCTTCAACAGAAGTCAAGGGAACTTTCTACCAAATGGTTTCAGAGCCTCAGATAATGTGCTCTGACTTGTATGACTTGCATGACTTGCATTACGTAGGCCACAGACATTTACAGCTAGCTATTCTACCAAAATGCCCAGATCTATGTTTAGCAACTGCTTTTATAATATAAAAATAAAACCATGAGCCATAGCTGAAAAACTTTACATGTTGTCTCTTGGTAGGTTTTCTCCAATAGTTTATCACCCCGTGCCTTCAACAAATGTATCCCTTTGCTAATTTATCTATCTTCAACCCTCTGCTCTTGCTTCTTTTTGACAGCACAACACACTCAAACTGCATCAAAACTGGTTTTACAACATCACCACAAGGCTTCAGACACAGATACAATGATAAAAATCCAAATGCTAAAGTATATGTGGCTCGTATTTTAAAGGAACTAGTTTTGCTTGGTAGCGCGTATCAGAGAATATGGCTAACATTCCATCTTTTTTCTTCTTGAAATAACAGATAAAACCAGTAATATTTAAACTGTCTAGCTTCCATTCCTTTATTTTTTTTTTCCATTGAAAGGCTTCACTGGTAAGTCTTTCCCCTTCTTCCCAGTGCACTGCAACATTGATTTACAGTGGTTTAATATAAGTTTTTCCCTTCAAGTACAAGTTTCTTCTAAACATGCACCCTATACAACCCATCCTCCTACACAGACTTAACCAAAACCCTGATCTCTTATTTTAAAGATCATGTAGTTTGATGTGCAATCTTCTGTGAGATCCTAATTTTAGCTGAATAGACAACAGTCTTATAAACACCCTTATTAAAAGTGAATACTGACCTTGAGGTGAGGCTGAAGGAAGCAGCAAATCCAGGAAGGAGGTGCGAAAGAAAAAGAGTTAAAGTTTGTAAAAACAGTGTCCAGAGATAAGGCAGTTCAAGAATACAGGACAAAACAGGCAGATCTAAATCAGATAATGACATACAGACACACAATCTTTCACAAACACAGAGCTGCATCTTTTATAGACATCAATTTAACAAAAAACAAAACAAAAAAAAAGAAGAAAAAAAAAAGGAAAAAGGACCTTTACATTAGATTACACCATTTCACTTAGAGGGAACTTTCTGTAGAGAAAACATTCTCCAATATCTAACAGTTCTTGGAAAGGGAAATATGTCAACTGTAGAAAACTCTGGATTTACACTACATCACTAGCAAGTATCTTTCTTCTAGAATTCTAAATAACATTTTTAAAATCTGTGAGATGAATCCTAATGTGTTCCTCTATGTCATCTTCTATGCCCTTATTTTATCCCCACAAGCAAAACACATATTTTTCATTTTTTCTACAGATGACCTAGACTTGTCAAAAGGCAATAAATAAAAGGGAGAAAAACTCCAACTATGGAGTAAAGCCTTCAAGACATGAAGGCTTGTCAAAGCTAAAAGTTCACCTCTCTTCATTTTGACATTGAAGTCACCCTTCCAAAGACAAACAGAAGAATAGCATCTGCTCCTTCTTCCTGCAGTGCTGCTGTTTTAATTCTCCCATATAAGGTGCAATCTAAAAACAATAATGACCAAAGAGACATATTTTTAACAGTTCTCTCCAACATTGTTCAACAGCAGGATTGACCAAGGCAAAATGCTGGAGTCCCCTGCGTAACATGAGGCCCTATAGGTTCATTATTGCTTTTTTTTTCCCAAACATTTCCAGTATTTTTTCATAGGCATCTGCTGTCAATTTCACTGATAACTGCAAAGTCAACCAGAAGCCATCAGTACAGATATTTCATCATTTTCAGTTGGCAGAAGAGAGGAAAAGTTAATGTCTTTCCATTCAAAGTAGCAATTTGGCTTCTACAACATATTTTGCATTTCTCCCATGCAAAATTTCACTTCTTAGGAAGGCAGGATATGGTCTGATGAAAAATATTTCTATAGAACAGGCTAATGGGTATTATGTTTGGTATATGAAACCAGGCAAATGAATTCTGAAGTCCTTATTTGTGGAATATATTTTACAAACAACAGTGTAGAATACTGAATTTGTACAAGCAGCAGTTTCAGAGTGAGGTACAGCAGAGCAGTGTCACGTTGGTTACTGATGTAAAGATACTTTTCTTTGGCTTTAAAATAGCATTCTTCATACCAAGGTCTTCAAAGACAGCTGTTGTAAAGATTGTGTTATTGGGGATTTTGGGAAAGATGAGACTTGCAAAATGCCAAATACCACATCTCATTGTTTGATCTTGAAGTAAGTTATAATGTTACAAAAGCCTGAGATAATTCATGTAGAGGAGTGTGTAACTAACAATTCTGACTGAAATCCAAGAATACACTCTCTAAGCTGAGCTGCAGAGCTACAACTGGTCAAACAGATTTAATAAAAGGGAACAAAAACCTGAAAATAAAACACTTGATTAAACATGGGAATAATAAGGCATGGAGGAAAAAGCTCGGTTTTTTTATGACTGTTACTGAATCTACATTATGAAAATTTAAGACCTCTCATTTTGTGTTTCAGTGATCCTTTGTAGTTCTTCCTTCTATTGTAATGATGTTGTTACATCATTTCTTCAATTTAACAGCGAAAAAAATAGAAGCTAGAATTCAGAATAGCCCTGTAGGATCCGAATGAACCATACTGCTCTTTCAACTGCTATTAAGGGTAACATCTTTTGCTGGCACAAGATGAAGGAAGGCAGAACAGTACCTGAAATGCTATGCTGAGGTCACATGCATTTTTCTGTAAGCTTTAGAATTATTATTTACCCAGCTGCACAGGATTTAAATGGAGAATAATTATTGCTACATCTTCATTTTGGTTTTGAGTAAGTTCTTTCTTCCAAAGAAAGATACTTTTTGTGTAATTGCTAGCCCCCTTTTCAGTGTCTGTTTTTTTGTTCTGGTGTTTTTTTTTTTTCTTTCTTCTTTTTTTACAGGGGTTTAAAATGTTTTTTAAAATGCGAATTTTCAGAATAATTGTCAAATTTATCCAAATGAAAATGAGGAATTTTTGAAAGCACATTAAAATTGGAAAAAATCTGGAGCTGTGCTGTCACTCAAACTAAAAACAAAGCAGACACCGGAAATTACCAGCTATTAGGAAATCAGTGAAGTTTTGCTGCAGATTAGAGGTGAAGCCTCAGTGCAAGGGACTACATCAGTGAAATTGAGCAGAGGAGCACAGCAAGCATCTGCCCCAGGAAGCAGCCCCAAGCAAGCAGGATCAGATACATACCAAGACATGCTCATTACAGAGCAAAATAATAATAATCTACAGTTTGCACTATTTCCCTTCGAGCAAGAACACACACTTGCAGCATTCCTTACAAGATCCAGCAGCAGCGTTTCTGCCCAGCCCCATTAACTGTGTACTCCGATGCAACAGTTACACAGGGAGACAAGACAACTGCAACACCAAATCGCAGTCTCAGAGAAACCCATCTTCTTTTAAAATGCCATCTCATTCAGTTTAAAGATATAGCTGGCCTAAATCTGATCGCTGGGTGCAGAGCAAAAAAATCAGTGAGATGTGAAAACTTCAGTAATTTAATTATGAAACAGATATATATTTACAAAGTTGTTGACTATTCCAGCTTAATTTTTTCCACATAATTGTTTTTATTATCAGGATTTAAATAATAGTGTAATTGACTTAAATATTATTATTATTATAATATTATCTGTAGTGGAATGAGTCTTCTCCATTAGTCTCAA
Source organism: Forpus xanthops (assembly GCA_032466535.1). NCBI lineage: Eukaryota > Metazoa > Chordata > Aves > Psittaciformes > Psittacidae > Forpus > Forpus xanthops. The sequence continues at coordinate 11,575 of JASSUY010042427.1, forward strand.
ATGTACTTAGAAAGAAGTTTATGTAATCATTTCTATTTAGTCAACCTTTGAACTCCACTAGTTTGACAGCAAGTGATTGTGTATATTTATTGCTTTGCCATTCCTTCCAAGCAGTCTGACAGGGAATAGTATGTACTTGATCTTCCTTGAGTCAGTCAAAGCAGGAAAGCAGTTTATGTTTACCACTTCTGAGACCTTTTCCTGGTTGGCTGGTCTTTTCCTTTCTTTTTAGTTGATATTTAGAGGAGTATTGAATAGGGAAGAGACGGAGAGATAGAGAAGGTTTGCACGTGCATCCATGTGCATGTGCAGGCATGAACCTAAGAGCACAGTCACGATCACAATGGCCATGGAGCCCTAATGTTGCTATTTCACTGTCTTATTGATAATTACTGGATTTTCCTTCTTACTGTACTCCAAAAGGCAATGTAAGAGTCAGACAGTTTTATCTTTACTGTATCAGTTGTAGAAAATGTTTGTTTTTTTTTTTTCTCCTTACCTACTAGTTTGTGAGTCAAATCAAAGATGTTGACTGAAACAAAGCTACAAAACAACTTTAGAAAAGATGTAGTCAACATAGGTAACAATGAAACCTAATATGCAAACTAGGCTCATTATTTGCATGATATTATTCCTTATCTGGTTTTATAATTATTTTAATTATATCATGGCTCTTACTCTACTGACTTAGCAGTTGGATTAGGAGATATTTACTAAATAATTGCTACAATTCAAGCAGAGTATAAATCATCAAATGACAACCCCTATATTCATTACAGATAATTGACTTAAGCATTAGTGGGAATGCCTGACAACCACATTAATTTAAGGATTAAAAAAAAAAAACAACAAAACAGGACTTGAATGCTACAGGAAATTTGTCAGGAAAAGAAGCCTTCAGAAAAGTTCACCATCAGAACTTCTAATTACTCGTAAATATTTCTCTAGTATAGGGATCCTTCTTGGAGGACCCAAGATCAGATTCTTGGTCTTAGATCAGCAGACAAACCAAGCCTTCAGCCCACTGTTGAATTTAACAAAGGAGAAAGTCCATACTGAGTTCCATAGAGATGAATCACCCTGTTTAACAGGGTCAGTCCTGCCTGCTTGAATATGGAAATAACACTAGGGCAACATCAGGCAAGCTCATTCAGTCAACACCTGCACCTGCCCGGACCTCTCACCAGGTGAAGGGCTAAAGTAACTGGGGGTTTTGACATTGTTTTTCAGAGCAGCTATTTCTTCAATGTCAAAGTTTTTCCCAAATCACAGGAAAAGGGAGAGAATGGAAAATAAATAATGAACAAATGGAAAAAGGATATCCTATTATATAAAAAAGGTGAGGATGGACTGAGGAGTCACTGTAAAATCACTATGATGGCTTTTTTATCTGGTGCTCTCTGCAGATGGATTTGCAATTACTGGCAGTCTCTCTGTCCCTTTTTGTTAGATGTAGGTTTCGAAAGTGATTTAGTAAGTTTGAGTATTGCTCTTAAGACACTTCAACAAAGGTTGACTTTCAGAGGGCAGACACTTGCCTTCTTAAGATCTGCATACTTCTCAGTGTCTGAAGTTAAATACCTGTAGGTAAAGGCATTAGCATCTTAAATTCTTATCTGCTTAAAGCAGTTACATTGATACAGAATGTATTGTTTTTTCCTCTGTGAAACACAATGTGGGACTTTGGGTGCAATGTTCATTCTGTATGAAGATAAGCAACAGTGAGAGGAAAGAAATGACTTCTTCCTTTCACAGCTTGGAAATAATGAAATTCTTAGTATTCAATAAATCTGTGTGCTCAGAAGTGGAGCTGGGCTAACTACTGGCCTCAATTTCTTTCCACTGCAAAACCTTGATCTCAGTTGTTTGCCAAATATTAACAAATTGTGCTGAAATTTTCCATGACGGGTGTCAGCCACACCTGGGATTCAGGGTAGTTTCAGCTACATCCTTTATACATCAAAGGCTCTTGTGGAAAATAATTGTTCATATGGTTAAACACTGTATCACTTTATTGTGATACACAGACTCAAATAAGAGGTTAATTGTAACTACATAGCGATATTCAGTTTGGAATGTGATCAGTTTTCAGTGATAAATCTTGGAATCTTAATATTTATTTAAGCTATGGATTTTTGAGGGAAGTGGATGAGAACAACCAATTCTGCCTTATAATACCATGCAACCAAGAGACTAATATATTGAATTTGCTTTTATTATTTTTTTGGTATCAAAATGGATTAAAGTACTTCAAAGCAATATTTATTTATTTCAGTTTTTCCTATGCCTGAATCAGAGTGCAATTTATTTTTGGAGGACTCTAATGAGTTACAATAATACAGAACTACAGTCATACTGCCTCTCAAGGTTAACTTTAATGGTGATAAGATTACGACTTCATGAACAGCTTTGTTCTTTAATTTGACAACATCCCTTTTACTTTAAATTACTTTCATGCCCTGATGTGTTTCATGTTTAGAAATTATCTTAAAAAATATGTAAAATTCACAGAAACAACCAACTTAAAATCCAAAGACAACTATTGTAAGACATGAGTAGTAGTTTGAAAATACGTATTTCAACTTCAAATTGTTGACTTAAGCTTAGTGCATAATTTATTAGTATAGTTTCCTTTTCACTGTTCTAGGAAACCATAAAGTTGATGGAACATGCAGCTAATTTCTCTCTCCATCTATCCTTCACAGACTGCTACGCAAACATATTACTGTCTTAGAAACATACTAAGATACTTGCACTGTCCATATTTGTCAGCATTCCTTTGAGATCACCCTGTTTTTCAATGTTTCATTTTTCATTTACTATTGAGAAGAAATATTTAAGGTGAGGAGTATACCTTTTGGCTGCTACACATCAAAAGTTTGAAGGTTTCTTTTTTGAATGGGGCAACCTTAAATGCTTTTTAGAAAAACTCCCCCAAATCTCTTTCTTAAAATAGCCATCATTTCCAGCTGTTCTTAATGAGACCTCCAAGCTGTATATTGTCTTCATTTGCTACCAAAGCAAAGTTAAATTTCCGTCAACAAAAAAATGGTAGTGTCCTATGTCTTCATAAGGACTACCTATCATGTACAGCAAACATGCCAAATTAACACCAATTTTAGGTCTGTAACTGGAACCAGGACTTCCATATGTATTTAGTCAGTACTTACTTCTGAAACAACATATGCATATATATATATATTTATTTCCACCCCTCAAGAACCAAGTCAGTTCTTTTTTGCAGAATACATGAACACAAATACTTCTGTGTGCATGCTACCCATCTGAAGGTTTTGATGGCCACATCCCTGATTATTAGCAGTATTTTTCTTTCTTTATTCTTCCTTTCTTTTTTTTTCCCTTTTTCTTATTACAAGATAATAATCACAATAAATCTAAAGAATAAGTCAATACTGACCTCTATCAATGAGACATTTTAGAACAGCTGAGTTTTAGCTGGTTCAGGCAGAACTGATAGCAGAGGTTAGAAGCAAAGGTGAATCACAGCAAGAGAATTAGAATAAAAAGCAACAGCTTCTGTTGACTTTAAATCAGGGAGAATAGCAGCAAACTTCCTTTGGACTGTGGTTATAACCACTCTGACTTGAGTGGAATGCAGAGACTGTTAGAGCTTGTACTTGACATAACCAGCTCCTGTTTGACCTAAGAAAAAAAGCGTATTGCAGCAGACCCAAACAGCAGCAGCAGCAGCAGCCGGGCAGCCAGCGGTGACATTCCACCCCGTAGGAAACAGAAGCCTTATAGAGCACTCACTTTCCCAGGAAGTCCCACACAAACCCCCCTACATGTTGCGGTGCAGGGACCGACACCTGGTAGGGAGGGTGCAATTTGCGGGAGGTGTGCTTTCTGAGAAAAGGCATAGTTAAAAAAAAGCCCACATGTACAAAACAAACCAACTCGTGGAATCAGGACGTGACAGTGAAAATGGAGAGGAAAATTGAGGAAGGAAACAAAACACAAAATGAAAAGTTACAGAGATACAGGAGGTTATGGTATGACAATACAAAAAGCAAACAGTTAGTTATAAAGGAAGTGAATAACCAGACAGCTACAAAACCCTCTACACCACCACAATCTGGGGACAGACACAAAACTTAGAGGACTGTTCACCCACAGAAGAAATGCAGATTTATGGCCCACCTTCCCATTAGAAAAAGCGAAGTCCTGCCCACAGAAGATATAAATTAATGAGCTTGTGATTTCAACCTCATGTTGACTTGAATATTTTCAAAACTTTTGTGTAGCATACAGCATACTTAACACATTTTTTATATCTATCCTTCCATTCACACTGAAAAGCAACCCCCCCCCTCCAGTAATTGCAATAGTTACTAAGAATGGTAGCATTTCCCTCTTTATTTTAACTTGAGCTAAAGGCAGCTTTGCCATCACTGAAAGCACTTAAGAGAACAGTTCTCTGCTTTTCATTTCATCTTCCTCTCCTATCTTTTCTCCTTCTCTGTTCCCCTATACATACCTCACTCATATGCGACTCATTTCTTCTATTCCATGGATTAAACCGTTCTACTATTTCTCTTGTCCTGATGACACATATTCTAGTTGTCACATATAACTAGCATAAAGGAAGACCTCGGGGAGACACTCTTTTGAAAAATCTTGGGTTTGTTAGTACCGTTATTCTCTGACTGTGATTTATTTCTTCTCATCTTGCTCTACATGGAATAATAACAGTTCCTGACAGGCATGGCAACATTCACTTTTGTGCTTTCTAAGAAATGGTTCTGCAAGCACTAGGGTTCTTCTTTGCACAGCAGAGTTTGAATGGCTGTAGAAGCATTAGAAGTCAAGATAATTTCTTGCTTGCTCTGGACCAAAATGTGGCCCAGAGCATGGACCACACTTTAGGAAGGACTTTGACAATGCAAAATGATTTATCCTTTTCAGGAAACTAAGGCTGTAGCTCTAAATATGCATGCATCATGCCTGGGCATATAAGTTCAGACATGAAAGAATACTTTCTAAACAAGCATGGTAGATAAATGTATAGGTTGGTCCTGGTTTTAATAGGCATGTTAAAATCTCTGCTTTGTGTAAAAACTCACAAGGAGATCTTCCTTCCCCCCCCCCCTTGATTTACACAGCTGCTGGCAATCACAAGATAAAAAAAAGTCTTCTTTACATCGCTAAAATACATACTAGAAGTAAAATAAGACATGTTCTACATTATCTCAGTACTGATAGAAAACATGATAAGTTATGAAAGGAAGAGCACTATTTTTTTTCCTTCATAAGAGTGAAGATCTGGTAGTAAGAAGGAATGGCCAACACTAAATAGTCATATTATTCACCAAATTGTTATGGAATGATGCCCAGTCATTTGATGATTTTATGCTTTCACTGATGTAGCAAGAGTTTGGTCTGTGACCAAAGCAGCAAGAAACTTACCACTACAGCATGAAAAATAAATGCTTTGCAGATCACTAGAAGTGCATCTTTTCAAAGAAAAATCTCCTTTCTAACTCTTTGAATATTGGGTGCCAATGTTTTTATCTGTAAAAGACAAGGCTCATCTTCACTTTTTTCTTATTTTTGCGTTGTAGACTATAAACTCTTTGAATTATAGATTAGGTTGATGAGTTTATTCAGTCTTTGACATCGCAAGTCCCAATCTTGAATGCTAATGTAATAAAAAAAGTGACTTAAAAGTGTCTATAAGGAAACTATTCCTGCTATTTCAATCTCATCTAGAATTCGGGTTGAGGAATAATAAATATTTCTAACTTGCTTTTCCTAAAAAATAATTACTTCTGCACACAGAAAAAAATTAATGTATTATGAATACACTTCTTCCCTATACCTTATTTTCAAAAGAAATTTGTTGCTTGTATCTTAATCCCTAGTCAACTTGCATGCCCTACGATGATGACATGGTGAACTTCATGCCTTGAGATGGGGACCTCTAAGGGACTGAAAAAAAATCATACAGAAAAATATGGCTTGTAACTGCTATTTAAGCTTTCTCATGTCTATAGGTAGTGCACCTATGCTATACACCTATTGCCTGAATGTTAGGCTGAACGCACCACCCATCAATGGGCTGAAAGTTACATACATTACTTAGATAAAAAGGAAGACAGTTAAAAAGGATGTATCCTCACTTTTGGGTGCTCAAATGGAGCTTGCACCACAGGTATAAAGAATTCTGGTTCAATAAAACAACTACTTAAAGAAAACTAACAGGATGCTACTTACAATCACAAAGAGAGAAGAAACCTATCTGACAAGCTGAACTATTTCAGAGCTCTGTCACTTTCAAGGAAATAAGAATGAACTTCTTAGAAAAGAGTTTTTCAAATCACTCAGAGGAGCCTATAATTTGTCTATCATCAAGCCATTGAATAATAACCACTGTCATCATGAAGGACCTCTGCTCACTTGCCCCCATCGTCCTGACACTAAATGCAGGGCAGTTAAATAGTGATAAGACAGACATTTGATAGAATATTCTGGCACAAGGCAAATGGGAATAATGAACTTTCCATTTTGCTTTTCTAAGTTAGCAATTTGTCACTAAGAGTAAAGTAAACAATAAGCCCCAAACAGGTATTTATGCCTAGAAACTCCCTCTGGCCCAATGTAACATAAGCAAATGATAGAAAACAGGATCTGTTTCAAGTGTTTCTCAAGATCTATTATTTAGAATTGCAATACAATGTCATGGAATCATAATAGATTATAATTTTTGTACATTAAAGTATTGAAAAAAAAAATCCGAACACCCTGGCTCCCACAGAAAGATAGAAAATGATGAAAAGTGCTGAATCAGATTTCATTTGGACAAAAGCAAATGCGTTCATTTGGCTTCACATGAGCCAAAGTTTACCGCTGTCACTACCAGTACAAAGAGTTTCAATGCCACTTGCCAGAAGAACCTAGGTAACTAGTATCACAAGCTGTCCAAGTACTTTTTCGTATTAGTCTTTAGGGGCTTTTTAAACCATGCCTGAGGAATTTACTAAATTCAAGCACACCATGGTGTTGCCAAATTTTCCTACCATCTTTATCCCCTTACTGCTCTATCTACCCTTCTAGTTCTATCTATATCAGCCCTTTTCTTAAGCAGCAAGGTAATGAAAGTATATAGTAAGACACCTTTCTATTTATCGCCTACCAAGATAAATGACTGAAGGCAAAAAAGCCTCTAGACTTTTCCGAAATAGGCACTCTAAGGTTTTAGGAGAAGAAAAATGGACTAAGTTATCTCTAACTTTAATCATCTTTTTTGCTCCTCTAGTACCTTTATACCATTCTCACCTCTCCAGTTCTGCTATCTTCTTATCCTTATCATTCTTCTCATTTTCCATCTCTTTCAATATTTCCAGAAGACGATCCACTTCAGCTTGAGCCTTGCTAGATTCTTCCCGATACCGTGTAACCTCCCTTTCCAGCTGCTGCATACGATCATTCAGCTCTGGGCTGGCCCTAGCCTCCAGTGTTGCCTCATGAGCCTGTAAGAAAAAGGTTCAAGAAAAAACACTTAACTCACACATAAGTATTTTACATATACTATGATGACTGCAAAATATTATCTAGATACCTGTTTCAAACTGGAAAATTCAATCATTACACAGAAATAAATATACAGTACATATGCTACTTATAAGTACGGGGAAATACTTTACAGGAAAATAAAAATTTAGAAATAAATTTGCCTTTTTGATTCAGTCTAAAAAAATTATTTTTTTAATTAGAATTGACGGAAGAATGAAGTGAAAATATGAAAAAGTTAAGCTTCTTTGAAAGGAAAAGAAAGGTAAGTGTGAGTGGGTATAAAATAGCCTAAAATACCCTTTTGAATATCAGAACTATTTTTAACCTAGATACTCCAGAAAAACAAATCCCAGGTTAATAGCCTTCAATGATTATATGAGTATGCAGTGTCATATAGATTTGCACAGATGGTGCTGAGGTACTGAAGTCCTGGCTAGTTATCTGAACCATACAAACTAGGACTAATTGGAGTCTGGCTACCTACTAAAATTGTCTTTGCCTAGTTATCTAGGAAATATGATTTCTCAATATCTGGCTAAGGGGACAAAAAGCCTCAGAGGACTGAGTGCTTCTGGGTTTTTTTTGTAGGGTTTTGTTTGTTTTGTTTTGTTTTTTTATGTTTAATTTGTTATAAAAAGCACCAATTTATTAGTAAAATTATTTCAACAATTCCAAAGCATATCAAAGACAAAGAAAAGGCAGCACCTATGGCACAATTCAAACCTGCAGACTAAGGACTATCTATTCATTCTCCTCTGACCCTTTGCTCTTGTATCTTGAACTGCTATTAGATATCAATTAAAGGTATTTCAGAATTGCTCAAATCTGCTTCGCTGAAGAGCAGGTTTGGTGAAGCTATCCTGCCAACCAAGACTGCCTGCAAACTCAAGGCCTTTCTCCTGTCTGAAGTGAACCTACAACAGGCAATAAGACTACAGACTTTTCCCCTCCTTGTGTGCAGCTGTAGAAAGTTGTTTTACAAGCTGCCAATGTTCTGCTCCAAAGCACAGTAAGTCTAAATTCGATCGACCCAGTGGCCTTTAAAGGTAATTGGACAGAACTGTAGCAGCATAAAACTCAGTTAAAAGCTGCTGCTTCCAAAGAACCAAACAGCAAAAAATACAATTGGCCAAATTCATTTGATTATTCGGTAAAATAAGACTGGAAGAAAATAACTGTTCATCGACCCCAACATTTTTGCTTTGAAGTCTCTGGCTTTTAATTAGCTCCATTCAAGCCAAAGCCACATTTTAGTGAAATCCAAGAGAATCTCCGAGTGGAATATTCTAGGAATGAGGAATGTCTTGATATCAGCCTTTTCTGAGACTGTGACCTGGGGACAAATCTGGGTTTCTCAAATACTGGAACACTTCTGCCTGAGGGTCAATGCTAAACTGGTTTTCCTTTTTTTTTTTTTTTTTTTTTTTTATG
>JASSUY010042437.1:0-26295 GCA_032466535.1 Forpus xanthops
CAGGAGAGGTGCTTCTGTGCTCTGAGAATCTTTGTGACTCTCTGGCCTTCAACAGATCCATGCCCTTCTTGTGCTGGGGGACCCAGAGCTGAAAGCAGTACTCCAATTGGGGTCCTGGGGAGTAGAAGGGAGAATCCCCTCCCTTGACCTGCTGGCCATGTTCCTTTTGATGCAACCCAGCATATGGCTGGCTTTCTGGACTGCAGGCGCACATTGATCTTGTCAAACAGCACCCTCAAGTCCTCCTCAGAGTCGCTCTCAATCCAGTCTCCACCAGCCTGTATTTGTGCTTGGGATTGCCCCAACCCAGGGGCAGGACCTTGCACTTGGTCTTATTGACTTCATGAGGTTTGCCCAGGTCCACCTCTCAAGCCTGTCAAGGTCTTTCTGGATGGCATCCCTTCCCTCCAGTGTGTTGACCATACCACAAAGGTTTATGTTGCTGGTGATCTTGCTGAGGGTGCATTCAATCCTACCATCTGTGTCATCAACAAAGATGTTGAACAGTACTGGTCCTCAATACTGATGCCTGGGGAATGCTACTCATTGCTGGTCTCCACTTGAACATCGAGCTGTTAACCACAACTTTTTGAGTGCGACTATCCAACCAATTCCTTACCCACTGAGTGATCCGTCTGTCAAATCATGTCTCTCCAGTTTAGACACAAAGATATCATGCAGGACAGTTTAAATGCCTTGCAGAAATCCAGGTAGATGATGGCAGTTCCCTTCTCCACTAGTGCTATTACCCTGTTGTAGGATGCCACCAAATTTGTCAGACCTGATTTGACCTCAGTGAAACCACGTTGGCTGTCACCAAACATCCCCTTATAGTCCATGATGTGCCTTAGCATACTTTCCAGGATGATGCTTCAGGATCTTACCATGCACTAAGGTGGCCTGTAGTTCTCCTGGTCATCCTTTCTCCTCTTTTTAAAAATGGTGGTTATATTCTCTCTTTTCTAGTCTACAGGAACTTCACTGAACTGCTGTGACTTCTCAAGTGTGATGGCTAGTGGCTTAGTCACCTCATCCACCAGTTCCCTCAGGACCCATGGATGAATCTGATTGGATTGCACACACTTATGCACATTCAGGTTCCCTAGATCTCAAACCTGATCTCATACAGTGGGTGTTTCTTCATTCTCCCAATCCCTCCCTGCCTTTGCCTTCTGCAACTTGGGTGGTGTGGCTGGAGGTCTTGTCAGTGAATACTGATGCAAAAAAGTCATTGCTTACTATTTGAAGTAAGTAAACAATTTGTTTTTCTCTCAGTGATTGTTTTTATACCAGCATAATGTTATTATTTCCACTGAGCTACCACTATAAGTTAGATGAAAACCAGCTCTGCTACTTCCTGATTACACCTTAAAATTTATTTCCTTTCATATCTTAGAAAATGAAAACACTGCAAATTTTAATTAGATCATATTCCACTGTTTTGTAAAGCATGAATATGTTTGAAATTAAAAGTCAACAAGAACAGTATTTCCCAGTGAACAGCAAAATATATTTGTGTCCTGAGTGCCTTTGTCAATATAAATCAGAAACATGAACAGTGAGAGAATACTATGCAACTACTTCTCTGTTACAAAATACCCTAACTACTGCTCTGCATGATTTTTATATACTTTATATGTTAGGTACTGTTATGCAAGTACTGCTTTGGTAACTGCCTTACTGCAATAGGATTTGAAGGATAGACAACATCTTATCAAAAAGAATTTATGGCTGCCTACAGAGTTAGTTGATGGATTTTGAATGCTCACTGTAAGAAACAATTTTATTTCTTCCTTAAACCAAAGCACTAAATTATTACAAAACACTTGCTTACATTGATTTTGAACTGATTTTTAAGAAGTACTTAGTTGTACTCTGGCTATTGAATTTCTGAAAGTAGTACAGCAGTGAGAGGATCCAAAGGATATCTCACGAGCACATGAAATAAGCTTATTTTGTGATAGCAATTGAAACTACATACAGCAATCAGGGATAATACAGATAAATAGAGATAAGCAGAAAAGAACATCAGGAACTAGCATAAATCGTACAAAAGCTGTCCTGTCTATGAAGTATTTTTCACCTGGCTGCCATTATAAATGCAGTCCTCCCAAGCTCAGATCTATTCCTTTGTTTTTAGAAGCTTTCTGCTCTTGTTTTTTTCCTGCTTTTTTCCCCAACAACCCTTCCTACCTATCTACAAGTAATTTTTTTTTTCTTTTTCTTTTCCTTTCTTTTTTTTTTTTTTTTTGTGTGCCTCTGCATCAGACCCACTTCTTGGAAGGGACAGAAGAATCAGCTAAGACAAAGTAAGAAATGGTGCCAGTTAACTGCTGCTTCACAGATGAAGCGTAGCAGTTAACAGGGTTTCCTGGACATGTTTCATCTTCTATTCAGAAATGGTGCCCAAGTGGTTGTGAGGTTTTTTTATATTTGTATAAGATTCCAGAATGTCTTCTATCCTGGGCAAGGCTGATACTGCTCCTGTGTGCTGAACTTTACAGAAATGACTAGAGCATGTTTGCTGTACACTGCAGCCACTCAGTGCGCATATGCATGAATGGGTTGGTGCGCTGCACTTGTGCTAAGGATGTGCAGGAAGCACTGTGCTTATTGTGCATGCTACCCACATGTTCTCACCTTTGCAGTAAATTCGTTTCCTCTCTTTATACCTCCTTTCTCTTCTCCCTACACATTGGATTTATTGCACAAATGGAGAATATGTTCTGTATCTGAAAGGTCCTGGCAAGTGTTGAATTTGCTCTGCTCAAAGCCTGCAGCACACATATACCTACTTGTGACTGAGAGCTGTGGAAGAAGTATGGAAGTCTGGCCAGGGCCCTTTCCCACTACTGTGGTGCCCTGTTAACATGGGACTTACAGTATCTGGAAATGACCCCTTCATCTTTCAAGTTTTCCAGTAAATTTGGTCCTTTGGTTTGAAGTTCAGTTTGCTGTGTGATGGCATACGAAGAATGCCCTGTGATAGAAGTCTCTTTTTAATGATCCTTTGTAAGAACAATTTGATAAAGGATAGAAATGCATTGGATATTCACGAGTAACAGTGCAGTCTCAGAAATGAACTTTGATTTCTGAATACAGGGTGGAGAGAAAAAGCGATAAATGAAAAAGATAATTTTGTTTGATAAATTAAATTATTAATTTATCAGCTCTAATCAGGGTGAAACCTATCCATTAATATGTATGCGGAAATGTGATGATAGTATTAGGAGTGCCTCATTATTGTTAATTCATTTAGTACTCAGTGTAATAGCACTAATCATAATTAACTCCTCTGGTATTAATAGGGTTGTCATACAATATGTACACTATTTGCATGAGAATTCCACTCTTGATTCTCATTAATTAAAGCACCATAAAAATGTCAGCACTTTAATTTGCCTTATGTTAAATACTATGAGGAGGCTTCCAAGTTTTTCCTAATAGAATTTATCAAAATACTGCTGCTACATTAATTTTAACCAGAAGTAATAGTTTGTAACTATCTATTTATCAGCTAATTACTGTTTAAAAGTCTTTCATTTTTCAGGGGATTACTGTTGCTAACATACAAATGTGGAACAGTAGCTTAATATAGCAGCAGTGGAGTTTTTATTAGGCAAAATACCCTGTGTTTTCTGAATAGGTTTTTCTGCCCACCTTCACAAAATGCCCAGTGTCAGGGTCCTGCAGGGCCGATGTCTCCCTGGGGCATGGCAGTCAAGGGGCAGCCCTCAGCACTGGAGGCACCAATAGGAAGGGACCTCCCAGCTGCGCTGTCTTTGGGCTGTCCCTGAGCACTGGCAGCCAATCCTCTAGGAGAGGGATGATCTCAAGGCCCTTCCAAGGTGTTTCTGTTTGGAAATGAAGAACAAACACAACATATTCATAGCTGTTGTTTTGGTGGCTTTAGTGCTCTGTGAGCTACCCCTCTGCAGAAACTTATTCTGAGCTTTCTGGAGGCCTTTTCACTGCCTCCTGCTTTCTCCTAAGCCCACACCTTGCTTTGCTGTGCTTTTGATTGGCTTACAGAAATCTTTGTTCAGAGCACAGGCACTGAGAAATTATTGATTTTGATTCTTGATTTGACCTCTGGTAGTAGGCTTCAGCCTTCTACATGTGAAAACTGATGGCTACAAGATGGAACTGCTGCTGTTCAGTTTATGTATGCTCTGGATGTGAGCACTAGCAACATAGAAAAGCTGCAGTCATGGTTTTTGTATCCTAATCAATGTACATCAGGCCTCTGACCAGCTTTGGACAGCCCATGTTGCTAGCACAGGGTGCTTCTCAGGAAGTCTGCTGAGCTCAGAATGAAGCCCCAGTCCTGGACCTTGCTCTTTTCCGTAGATGTTTTGTTGAACTGAAGCAAGCAGGTTATCAGCCACTGCCCTTGGCTGTGATGATGAGCTGGGGACATGGGGTGAAGAAGACTAAGAGCTGTAGCAGTTTGGTATCTAAAGAATAAATCCATATTGTGCATTGGTTTACTTGTTACATTCATTAAGTCTTGACCAACTGGAGGTTTGTCCTCTAGTTATAGGAATCACATAGTTCATGTGACAAGAGGTGGTGTACACACTGCCCATTGTCAGGCATCCCACTAGAGGAGATGATGTGATGAGAGCAATGCTGATCTTCCTATAGTTCAAGCTCTTGTATGCTCTTCAATAAATTCATTGACTCATTAGCATTCAGGGCATTTTTATCCTTGCTTAGACTCTACTTCCTCTGGCCAAATGCAAGTGAGTCTGAAGAAGTCCCAGGGGTTTTCTTTATTGTTTCTCCTTCTTTTTGCCTTCTGTTTCTTCAGAATATGCCATCTCTGCCACCCTAGGATATGAGAGCTGAAGGTCTTAAATTTATCAGACAGATCATAGAGCTGAAAATAAAACACCAAATAGCCTGTGGCCAAACAACAAGCTACTTTATGGCAGGATTATAATACAAGGTTCAGAGCAGGAAATTTAAACCTAATTAGGTAAAGAAGCAGCTGGATTTGGACCCTGAGTGATGAGTTAAGGAACTGGCATGCAGTGCCTCATTTGAGCTGGTATTATTGATCTAGGAGTTTGTAGCTCTATTTAGTACCAGAAGAATTCCTTCGTTATGATTTCCTCATCTACAAATGGCCTGTGGTGTTGTTTTAATAGATTTGATACTGTATGTTATAGAACAGGTAAGTTGAATGTAAGCTTCAGAAGATGTTTGTTTTCAGCCTGAGTGCTTCAGGATCTGTGAACCATCACAGGGTTAATTAAAATTCATGTTTTCCTTTTTATTTTCATGCTGTCTCATTTGTATTCAGGATATGTCCCGAGCAAGTTTATTTTGATAGATTATTATCCACAATAAATTGAAATACCTTTCACAATGCTCTCTGTATGATAAGAAAAAATTACTCGTGTTCTATTGCTAAATCCTAGGTGACTATGCCAGTAGATTGATTCATGCTGTAGGTTTCCAAATCATTTAAACATTACTGAAATGAGCCTGAAGCTTAATAGTTTTTATCAGCTAAGAAAATATTAGAAATTATTAATTGATCATGCAGATTAAAATATTTATAAAGCGATAAAATCATCATTCTTATCACTGACACACACTATGGTCCAAGACCCATCCATCAGTTCAGCCATTTCTTATTCTGTTTTGTTTTCTTCTCTCACAGGGCAGTCTGTGGCATAGAATCATAGAATAGTTAAGGTTAGAAAGGACCTCAAGATCATCTAGTTCCAACTCCCGTGCCAGGGGCAGGGACACCTGCCACTAAACCATGCCACCCAAGGCTATGTCCAACCCGACCTTGAGCACTGCCAGCGATGGAGCATTGACAACTTCCCTGGGCAACCCATTCCAGTGCTTCACCACCCTCATAGTAAAGAATTTCTTCCTCAGATCCAATCTAAACTTCCTCTGTTTAAATTTGAACCCGTTACCCCTTGTCCTCTCACTACAGTCCCTCATGAAAAGTTCCTCCCCAGCATCCCTATAGGCCCCCTTCAGATACTGGAAGGCTGCTATGAGGTCTTCACGCAGCCTTCCCTTCTCCAGGCTGAACAGCCCCAACTCTCTCATCCTATGTGTTGTATCTGTGATATAGTATAATAGAATGAATACACTGTAGATACAAGCGCTATTAAGGTAGCTGATTATTTGTGTAATCTGAATAGATTTTGGGTCTCACAACCAGGTCTCAAACTTTGTAATATGAAAGGTGCAAGAGGGTCTATGTGCTCTGTCCAAGCAATAATAATCTTCCTGCATATAAAGGAATGTACAGGGATTTTTTCTGAATATAAAGGAATGTACAGCAATAAAGGAATCTTGATCTCACTTGATGTGGCCATAGTAAATACATGCAATTAGAATTTAATTTGTAGCATTTTTCTATAACAGTTGCAGTTTACAAAGGTAAACAATGTTGAGGTAAGCAAAGGAGAAAAGTATATCCAAAATTTATATATACATTTAAATGTATCAAATCTCCTCTTTCAATATACATATACCTATATATGTGATGTATTTTTGCACACATCAGGGTATTACTGGAGGGAGGAAGGGCCTTTTCTGATAATGGAAAATATATGGATCAGCTGTGCCTCACTGCCCTTACCCTGTCCTGTCATTACTTGGTGTTAATATGTTAGAAATATAATCTATCACTTGAATCGAGATTCTTATCTAGAGGTGGTAAAACTTGTCTTTCAATGGTGGGAAAAGCCCTTTAGGAATTGATACCAATCCAATCTGATTCATGGTGTCCGAGCTAACTCCTCCTCAAGATCCTCTCTGTGGGATATTGGAGTGCCTAAATAGTTGTCTTAATATGGAGGTATTGAAGTGTCTGAGTAAGGGGAGAGAGGAGGATTAAACCTGCATCTACAAAACATAATGATAAAGACTTGTAATAATAATTAAAGCTTGTGATTCTAGAGGATGGTGGGCTAGATACAGAGTCAGGTCTGAACCCCTTCCTATTATTGCCTTACTCAGTGAACTTTGAACAGCTCTTTATCATCTGTTCCTTAGGGAATGGAATCACTGTCTCCATATAACATCCAGTGCAGTGGGATTCTAAGCACAGCGAGAGCTGTTGTACACAGTCATAAGAGATGATAATAATTTCAAATTTAGTATTCTCTTTCTTTACAGGAGTGTTGCATTTTGAAGGTGTCTTTGCAATTTGCAATCTTGTTTGTCTTCTCACAGCAATGGGGGAGGCAAAGCCATGCACTTCTTTATGTGGTCCCTTGTCAAAGGAGGATGATTCTTATATTCTTATATTTTTATTTTCTTTCTTCCTATAGTTTTTTCCTGGCAGACAATTTACATTCATTTTTGGAAAGTCTGTTTTCTAACTTGGCATAATACTATTGATTGGCAGAGATAAAGAAGGCTGCTTGCTTGTAATTTATGTCAATGAGGAAGAACTCCTTTGATATCCTGTGGTGATAAGGATTTTTTTTTTATTTTGAGAGAAGGAAATGAGAAACATGAAAGCATGGCTGCATACAGAAAACTGACTTTCTAAGTGTAATGCACTATTACATTCTATGCCCTACTGTGTTTTCTGAGTTCCTATTTGCTTAGAACAATTGCTAAGGAAACAAGGTGCAGCTGCTGCTGCAGACTTCATGCAATGGTGGAAAGGCAAAAGATGTACTTTGCCTTTTGCAGCATCAGTACAATTGCAGAGCCTTTTCATATTAGTGGTGAGAAGCAAAAAAAAGAAAAGTTAATAAAATTCCTATTCCTTTTTCCTTTCTCCCAGTAATGAAATGAACTTGATTGCCTGGCAGGTCCCTGCATTTCCTTTTGAATTCCACAGTGACCAGATCTGTTGAGGAAGACCCTTACAGAATTGCATGACAGAGGTGCTGTTTGGGAGTTTCCCTTCAGATGCTAATTGCACTTTTGAAGAGGTGTTATCATGATTAATAGACCCTATTGTCTTTATATATTTTTCCCACTCACAAACTTTATGAAGAGTTTATATACAATCCATTATTATGTTAGCAGATGTTACAGCTCTTCTCTCCTTTTTAATCTCAAAGACACGGTGCTAACTGAAAGAGAGAATGTTTCAAACCTTTGAAACAATGAAATTCTGGGACATTTTCCTACTGTGTGTGGGATTAAAATGGAAAACACTTTGAGATGGATTTTAATATATTTAATAGTAGAAGATATATAATAGCAGGAGACTAGACTCGGTTACTCTAGAGGTTATTTCCAGTAGTGTATTTCTGTGGAGAGCTTAATCTTCTTGTGCATAAATCCTTCCATACTTGCCACCTCAAGAAATAGGTTACATTGCACAGTCTCTTCCTGAGCACTAAATTTCTTAATCCTCTCCTCAGCTCCATAGAGGAAGAGCTATTTGCCTAAGAATTTGCTCACTTTTGTGAGCAAATTGGCTGGGAGAAGAAGGGAAAGAAAAAGATCAG
Source organism: Forpus xanthops (assembly GCA_032466535.1). Taxonomy (NCBI): domain Eukaryota; kingdom Metazoa; phylum Chordata; class Aves; order Psittaciformes; family Psittacidae; genus Forpus; species Forpus xanthops. The sequence goes on from JASSUY010042437.1 coordinate 8,451, forward strand.
TAGGAATCTGATCTGGCCCCATTTACTTGCCAGTATAACTGCTTAAACTTTTTCGACATACCATAATGAAAAATTATTTTAAAATCTATCTTTATAGATAAAATTGATTTTCACTTATTTTTTTTAGTTCTTGGTAAAATCTGGAAGGATTTTCTTTTAGTATTACTGTCTCTTTCTCTTCTTCCCTCTCTGCATTCCTGAATACCAAAATGCAAAAAAACAGAATTCCCTGACTCCTTAAACTACACAATGAAGACTCAAGTGAAGACTAACCTGATAACCTGGGGATATTTTGGGAAAAGTATTTGGGAAAAATAGATTAAGATCTCTTTTTTCTCAAGACTTGCAGAACTAAAATCTCATTTTTGAAGAGTTATGAAATCTGTAATTTATTGAGACAGGTTGCATGCTTTAAACAGTTACTGTCATTGCCTACACAGGGAAGTAAATGGCACTGTATAGAAAAGGAGGCAATTCACAGTTTTTCCAGAGGAAGAAGATGAAAGAGTAAAAATTTCAAGTGGAAAAATTGTGTAGAAATTATAAGAAGAATGTCATCTCCACATACCTGGCTCTGTGGTCTTGGGACTACAGCTTGGAAGCCTTCACCTGTAAACTCTTGGGAAAATTTGAGAACTTAGATGAAATCCTGGTCACATTGAAATCAGTGACAAGTTTTGGCACTGACATCAATGCAGCTAAAGTCTTATCCCTTTTATTTTGCAGTTCTGTATTTAGCAAGGAATGTATTTTTCTTACTATGGCTGCACATAAAAGCAAGCCTAGAGAGTTATGTATGTACCTATTGCAAAAAGGTGTATGGTTTCTCAGTTAATATGCCACAGGATTTGTTGATGGGATATGAGCTGAAGGAATAAATTAAGAAACTACTGGCACTGGGATACTGCAAATGGAAAAATATATATATTTAGGACCAGATGTTAAACTGGAGTTTCAGAATTAATCTTTTATATGTAGGATGGCTATGGAAGCTGAAAGGCTTAAGCAAAATGCAAACCTTCCAGGGCAAATATAAAACTCAGGCCTCACCACTGAATACTGGAAACTCCTCTCAGGAAAGGCTTTCTACCTGTGAAATGGAGATAAAAACATTCCTCTTCTCCTTTCTTTTCTCTGTTAGTCCCTTCTGGCTGGAGACTATTAGTGATAATATATTTATATAGTATGTGTCATAATAATTGTTTGTCTGACTTTATGATAGCACCAGCAAGAGCTCACTGATACTGACCAAGACAAAAGTGCTCTTTAATGTATTTCCCAAATAAAACCTACAGTGACTGTTTTTGAAGTGCAGTAAATTAATCAGATGTTTCTCTATATCTTACTGTGCTTCATCCAGTATTTTAACGACAGAATAGGATATTACTTATCACAGTGCCAAAACCATGGAATCGAGAGAAGTGAGTTCTTGTTGTTATGGGAACAAAGATAGAGCAAACTGCTTCAGTTCAATTGTTTTTAAACAGAACTGGCTTCTTTCATGGATGATGCACATATGGGAAACCAGCCAGGCCCCAGCATGGCCTATTGCCTGCAACAGAGGTTTCTGTAATGATGGTGTTTGTGCCTTTTGATAAGCTCTTTGTCATCTGTGATCTTTCATTTACTTCTTCTATAGGATTTCCCTTATTTACTTCGTTTCTGGGTTTGCTTTAATTTCACACCCATTTGTGCCTTTTCCTTATATGGCCCCCAAAACCTGAGATTTGGTTGAAATGAACACATGTGCTGTCTATCAACAGAACAGTTATCCATTTCTTTCCTGCAGGTGTGCACGCAGGCTGTGATTTTGGCTTAAGAACTGGTTTCTCTACCCACAAAGAGCACATCAGCTCCTTAGCTTGATCATGCCCTTGAACTGATCTGTCATGTAAAAAGTGCTTGATTTCTGATTACATTGAAATTTGTAAGTTGAGAAAATTGTTCTTTCTGTTCCCCATTCACGTGTACTAAAATGGAGTAGCTGAAATGTCAGAACTATGTAGCAGTCAGAAGCTCCCAGTGGACAGCTATTTTTTGGAAAGGGAAAGAGGCAGTTTCTCTTTAATTGCACACAGGAATGCTCTTTTCCTCAAATGCCAACACCTAACATTGTGACGAGACCAAAAATAATGGGGCTCCCATACAGTAAATAACCACGTGTGATATTACAATTTTACAGAGCAAGAAATACTTTGCTTGTGCTTCACTGGGCTTTTGCTTTATGAGGCAATAAAGTCCTCTGGCAAATAAATGCCAGGACCTCTGCCCAAGGGAGTGGTGATGCTTCTCAGAAGACTTTTGCAAGGCTTGTTTATTACCTTATAAATTCAAAACCAAATGAAGTTGCTATAATGTTATATTTTGCATGTGAATTATGTCTTTCCTCTCCATCTGCAGTTATGCATACTTTTATTGCTTTGGTTTCTTTCCCTTTTAACTGTTCGCCTTTATATTTTTACCTGCAGATGCTGCACTAGGTAGAGTTACTAGCTCAAAATGTAGGGGAAATGTTACTACTGCTAACCTGAAGTATTTACAAGTCAGACACCAAAATTGTAATATGCAAACAGAAATCAGTGCATGCTGGATGTATTTTCTGGGATTTGAGCTGATGTATTATATCTGTGACATGTAAGAATTTTCTGAGCTTATAAATATGTTCTGTGGAAAAAAAGAAAAAAAAAGAAAAGAAAATGGAAATTAAGAATCTCAAGTGCCATTAGGGGCTTCAAATACGGTGTGAGAACTGGAAACACTGAATATGTTTTACCCATTCCTGACAAGGACAAATTTCAGCCATGGTTAACTACTGAAATAAATAGTCAGCCTTACTACAAGGTTGTCTGTAGGCTAGCTAGAAACCTAAATGAAATGAGTCATACAGATGGATTCTCCCATGTGAACCTTGCAAATCCACAAACATTTCTCTCCCTGCTGCTGCCTACAGGATACTTAAATGCAAGAAAGTACACAAAATTATTTCAGGTGGTTGATGAGTGTAAAAAAGTGTAATGAGATCATAGGAGGGGCCTATGGCACCGAGTACAGTGAAATGGGCTTGGAGGGACCTTAAGAAAATCTGTAGTTCACCTTAACCTGGTCAAAGCAGGATCAGATGAGAGTGCTCAAATGGGTCTTGGATGTTTCTGAGGCTGCAGACTGCACAACTTTATAGCTACTTCAAAACTTTCTTCTTTCAATACATGTCCTTTGTCTGCCATCCTCCTACCATATACCACTGGAAGGAGTCTTGGCTCTGTCTTCTTGATAGCTGCCTCATAGGTATTAAAGGCTGCTATTAGGAGATAAAGTTGAGCAAAGGGAAATTTAAGCCTACTTCTGTCTGTTTGTTTGTTTTTTACCAGTGAGGGTTGTGATGCTCTGGATCCCATTGCCAAATTAATTTAAAACTACAGAGAATATGCCATAAGAAATAATTCTGTATTGACATTGAAGGGGAAGAGGTGATTTCTTGTTATGTCCCTGATATCATGGGATCCCATTAATTTTTCAGAGAGTGTGACCTGATTAAATTACATCCTGTGAAGATTAGAAGCCTTCTTTATCCATCCATGCCAAATTAATCCTAAACTACTTCTGGTCAATAGTCAGCAATTATGTTAATGTTATTTATGAAGATTTCCTTATGGGGACTTTTATGAACTGTGGAATATGGACCTTCACATTTTGTTAACAAACTTGTTAAGAGTAAATTAAATGCAAATGTTTTCTTTCCCTCTGTCTCTCAGCTATCCCTGGTCTGCTTCAGTCTTCCATACAGTTACAGTTAAGATCAAATATTTTTTTTCATAGATAATAATACATATTAAATGTGGGAAAAATAAGTAATCCATGTGTTATTTTATGAATATTGCATGTTTATTGGTTTGTTTTATTGCATTTGTGTTGAGATGCTGATATGGTAGCAAAGGGACCCAGTAGCAAGCAAGCTGTCCTGCCTTCTGTAGGTGTTTGTACCAGCTGAGTGTGATTGAGCATTAAATAAAACAGGTGTATGTGCACTGGCTGATGAGTGATAACTTGCATCCTATTGCTCCTTGATTGCCTTTGTTGAGATTAAATAAGACTGCATTTGAAAAAAAAATAAAAAAAAAAAAAAAAGGTTAAAGGATGTTTTGTTAAGGTTGGAGTTTAAGAGGGGGCTTGGTAGAGCTGTGTGGTCAGTTGGTTTTGCCTATAGGTTGCATACCCCATAGATCTATGGGCTTTTGAGAGCTAGAGGCTCAGCCCTTGAGGTGTTCTGCAGAGTTTGAGGTGTGGCTGTAGACGGCTGAACTTTAATGTCTGCATTTTGCTCAATGGACAGAGGGACTCTGCTGCTGTGAAGGGGAATTGCAGAGAAAGAGCTTTCTGCTACTGTAACTAATGGTAAAATTCCCACCAACTACGGAAGTTACCTTCTGGTGTTATGCTGGGTAAGTGTCTAAAATGTGCGATGGCTGCTGAAGCTCAGCATGATTAATGGCAATTGAAAGTCATACACTTGGTCAGCTCTTTAGAATTGTCCAATTGGAAGCCAGTGGAATAACTATCGGGGATGCAAATTAGATCATACTTCTGGGAATCTTAATTTAACTGAAAGGTAAAAGCCCAGTTGCATTAGAGTAATGCAAAAATACTTTTAGAAAACACCAGGGGATCCGATGCTTTATTCACAAATAGTACTCCTAATAGTGAAAGCTTTAAAATTCAATCTCTAAACCCTTCTGTGCCATCATGCCATGAAAAATATTGTAAATTGGGCAGGTTGAGAGGCCTCAGAAGTTTAAAGCGATCTTGTTTTGTGAGGTCTGTGTATGGTTTTGTGAATGCCTCACATGATCTTTGGTTATAGTGCTATTTTTGCACACTTCCATTTACTGTGGATTAATGTTCAGACTGTCATCTGCGAATAGCATAAAGTAGTATATTTTTTTTTAATTGTAAGTGTAATTTATATTATTCTAATTGATTAGGGATTTAAAACGTTCTGTGATGCCCGTGGCAGGGGTGTTGCAACCAGATGATCTTAATGTCCTTTCCAATCCTATCTATTCTATGACCCTATGTTTTGCTAGACTGCTATGGTAAATTGTATTTCAAATCCCATTCTTTGCTTATGTCAATAATTTAGCAATGTGCAACTTTAGTTTTGACCCCTTGCTATCAGGAGTTCATGTTTAAATGTTCCTGGGAGACTGGCTTAGTCAAAAAGCGTAATAAAAAGATAAAGTTCACAATATTCTTTCCTAAAACCAGTCTAGTTTATAAGCAACATGATTGCTTTATGGTGTGTGTTTGTTATGGTCTGTTTTGGGTTTCTTTTTTTTTTGTTAATTGAAGTTGTCATCTTGGTCAGCTGGACTGACCTGTGTTGAAGTCTTGGCTTGGTCTATGGGAATTCCAATGCTTATGTTCTGTGATAACGTGCTTGGAAGTGTGTGCTGTGGCTTTTTTTTCCCCTCCACTGAGTCCAGAGTAGAGTTTAAGAGCTAATGCTGTTTTTCATTCAGTATTCTGGGACCTTTGTCTGGGTTGAAAGTGAGGGACTTATTTTTAAACAATGGGGTTTAGTATACCATACAGAGATTACTGGTTACACTTCTACCACGTGCTTTAACTTTTATCCGTTAAAAAAATTCACAACCCAAACCCCTTTGAGAGCCATTGTTCTTGCTGATTAAACCTTTCAGTTATTTCAGTTGAATGACTGACCATGATCAAGTGCAATGAGGAGAGGGTGTAACTGGGTGTGTTAGCACAGCTGTTATTAAATACATTTAACTTTTAGATGCAGGAGTCAGAAATCCATGGCTGATCCCTTTGTTTTCACCTCAGTGAATCCTAAACATCAGGTTAGTAGTGAATACATGTTAATCCATTGCTACCAGCTGCAAAAGCACCTGTGAATAATGGGAGATTATAAGCAATTCACCCTTTTCCCTAGCATTTGTCTATAGTCCCTCAAAGGCAGTGCCAGTTGGGGCTGGTACAGTTGTGTTTTGTAATGAAACTCTAGACTAGGAGAACTATCTAGAGAGCTTTAGAAAGATGTTCTCTGATATTATGCAAGTCACTGTAGCTCTCTGCAAATTGTGTGTTACTGCTGCAGCTCTGACTTTCCAGTTTGTGCAAGCAGCTGTATGGCTGAAAAGATTACCTGATGTCTGCCTAATGCCCTGTGTTCTTAGTGTTTTGTACAACAGGGATCTAGGAATCACAACAGATCAGCTTCAGAGATTGCCCAGTGTCTGATGTCTGTTTGCTTTGTCTCCATCACGTTAACACCGTACTGTAATTAGTCCTACTGTATACGCACTTATCCAGCTCATGGGAGACTGCTGTGCTGTCACAGGAGATTAGCAGTTGGTTAACAGGCTGTTTAGTTAACTAATACACAAAGGGGAAAAAAAGAACTCTTATAAGAAAGGGGCATTTTGGGTCCCTTATCAAAACACAGTAAAATGATATATTGATAATGACAAAATGTGAGGGTTCATATGGAAGGAACAGTAGGAAATAAAAACACATTCTAATCATGTGAGTAAATACTTGGACTCAAAGCACATAGTAAAACCTACCAGAGAAAAAGCAGTACTTAATTTAACGTGAGTCAAAAATGGTAGTGCAGTGCAGGTATTCTGGGAAAAGTAAATGAAGTCACAGTAGTACAATTTGTATAATTTCCCAGACATTTCCAAACTACTCAAGCTAAAGGTTTGTCAGTATTTTATGCTGACTTTTTTCTTTAGCACTGCTATTCTTGTTCACTTGTCTGCAGAAATTAAGCTTTTTGTAGAAAGAGTTGTAGCTGAAATACTTTGCTCGTGCTTATGTCTTTAGTCATGCCTATATTTACTGCAGCAAAGTCTTATTCATTTAATTACTATCAGTTTTGGACTATCTACTTTGTGATTGCAAGACTGTAAATGTATTTGAATTCTGAGGAAGCTATTAGCAATTTTTTTCCCTTAAAAGAGAAATTATTTTGGCCACAGGGCTGTTGGTTTCTGTGTTGTCCATCCTTCAACAAGTAGTATGAGGATGGTGTTTTCTTTTTTGTGTGACAAAGATTGCAGTAGTTCTGTTTATACTGTTCAGTTCATGTGCTGTCATTTGATATACAAATGTACTTACACTTGGATATACTTGGTGTACCTTTTTCTCCTTTATCAAAATGGCTTGACAGAATTTTGAGATTTAGTTTGACAGGATAGTGCCATTCTCTTGATGTATTGTGCTTTACTGAGATTATGGCTGTGTTTGTATTCTGATGTATTTATCTTTGAAATAAATTTGAAAGACTTTCTCATGAAAGTGCTGATAAGATGCCAACAGTGATGCATTTCAGTACACTGATGGTGTTTTTACAATTAAGCATAGTAATGGTCCATCAGTCCTTTGGACTAAGAACAGGTATAAACTGGGAAGAAGTACATAAAAAGAAAACTGAAAAAGATATAGATTTCAGTTATATTAAATATAGCACTTGTCCACAGCTAATCACATCTGTAACTCCAGGAAACCATCTGAGGACCTCACACAACTAACAGACCAAAGTGCCAGCTAAACAGTAGCAGCCTTACGTCTGTGAACTTAGTTATATGTAGGGTTGTGCATCATGTTTTACTGAAGGGTTACTGTAATGGAGAACTAGACTACGAGAGTTGGAAAATGCAACTGAACAAAAACTGATGTCTGTACAGAAGAGTTATATTTCTTCCTTATTATGCATTAGCTGCCATTTATGGAGGGGAGTGAAGAATGAACATGTGTATTTTTATGTAAACAACACTGATTTTGGAGGTAATGGAAGTGCATGTCCAGTTTGTCCTCTGGGAGGAATTTCTGGAGGTCAAAGCGCTTAACTATTATTTTTGCCTCAATATTCACTTAAGAAGTGAATGCAGCAGGAGGTTTGCTAAAGCTTACAGGAAAGGAAAGTAAATTGGGAAAATCTGGAGAATGTGGGCATATTCAAATCAGCAGAGAGATGAGATTTAACGTGGTGTGCGCAGTGAATTGGTTAATTGGATCCATTTTCAGTTAATTTGGAGAGGTCCCAGGGGACAGGTGAGATTTCAAAAGGACAAATATACTTGCAGGAAGGAAAAAAGGGACATGGGAATTATGGCCCAGTGAGTTTAATTACAAGACCTTAGTTGTTCTGGAAGATCTACTTATATAGAGAAATGAGTTTTGCCAGTGTCTGGAGAGAATAAAATAGTTGTAGAAAGCTATAAAGCTTTAAGTTTGAGACAGAGCTATGCCATCTTTAGATGCTTGTTGGAAGCTTACACTGGCATTAAAACCTCCTTTTTGTCTCTCTAACCCCAAAGTCATACATGGCAATCTTCAAACCGCAGGGCCAGATGATATTTGCAATGAAAAAGTAGCATTAGTATCTTATCACATGCCTTTTCAAATTGTGGCACAAAGTGCCCTGTATCTGTGTACTGAGGAATACCTGGATTAACTGAACCATGGAAAGAAATTAAGATCATGGCAGGATTTAAGGACCACATACTCAAATACAGCTACTGAAAGACCAAGAACTAGCAGCTACCACTTTATTAACTAAGAAAAAGAGAACTGAAAATCATGGAGAAAGTTTTTTCCATAATAATGAATCCCAAATAGCACAAGATTAGAATCTAAAGGCAGAGAGGAAAATCATCTGAAACTCAGCAGTGTGTATTGTGGCAAATAAGACCAGGCAAAACAGTAACTTGGAAAACCATAAATGCTTTTGTGATGTCTTAGCTTCTGAGCACTAAGTCAAAGCGCATAGCAAGGACAAAGGATATGTTCTTGGGGCTAGAGCATTTCTGATCTCATCTGCCACTCTGATAAAGGTATGAAAAAACTGCTAGCCTGAATGCAATTAATTGGGACCTATGTTCATTCCTTTTAGTTTGGGCACAAGCACCTGCGCTAGAAATAGTGATGTCAGCACTGATGGAAGATCCATAGGCACTGTAACAGACTGTAAATGAACAATGCATTCCACACACACCCAACACAGCCCAAAAGAAATCAGTGTCTTAGAAAAGGCTGAGATAGAGCCAAAAGAGGCAATGTTGGCCATTTTCAGCAAGTGGGTATGTAAAATAAACATGGATAAATATCAGATTGGAAGGGATGCAGTTTGCAATTACAGCAGCATGAAAAAATAGTTAAGTTTTTTTTGATTGTTTGGGATTTTTTCCTATTTTTTTTTCTTTTTAAAGAGAAAGGTCAAGCACTTTACCTTGCGAAAAGAAGGGAACTGCAAAAGAGTTGAAGCAGAAAAGGGTAATGGAGAAGGCTTCAAGTGCTGGCACTGTGATGAAAGATGATAGATGAAAGAATGCAGCTGTCCCATAATTTATGCCCCTAGGAAAGTTCTTCTGCCTTCAGGCAGATAGAAAGAGGAGCTTAGCTTTATGCTATTATGAAGGCAGTGAATTTGAGTTCTCATAGTAGTAGTGTAAAAAATACTTCCTCATAACTCAGAAGGTTATGGGTTTTCTTTTATCCACTTTTGAACAAGTGCTAGCATTCGTTTTTAGAAAAATATTGCAGCACTACTGTTTATTATCAAATGTCAGCAATATATAAAGTAGTAATTTCTAAAGCATATATACTGTATTTTCCATGAGATGCACCATTCTTGACATAAAGGATCTTTGAGACCAGTAGCCATCTTTCAAAAAATATTTGCTGATAAATCTGACTGCATGAGATCGAGTGCTATGCTGCTCAATTATCTTGTTCAATATAAGCTTAGAAGTAATAATTTAACATATTTCCAATTGTTCCTTTTATCTTAGTCAGACCATGGGCCCCGTGTTGTTTGAGATTGTTGCAAAGAGAGATAGCATTTGCAATGTGTGAAAGTGTTTATTTGCAGCTTTATTGCTTCCCCACTGTAGTTTAGTGACAGCTCAGAGATGCTGAGGGTGGGGAGGTGGAGGTAAGCCAAATGCTTCAAAAGGTGATTTGGATACAAAAGCTCCTGGATGTTGTAGTTAGCATAGATCTCTCATAGCACAGTATATGCTTCCATAGCACAGTTATGAGAGGAAGTCCAAACCAGGAGTACTCAAATGTAAGTCTTTACCAAAGTGCACACCATTTTTCACTGAAGTTCTTAAAACAATTTAATTTTGTTTGGAATCTAAATAAACCTGTGCTCATAATTCTACATGTAGGTGTCCCTGTGTCATCAGAAATTAATATACAACATATCACACATCCTTATGTTGGGAGAGATTTCCACTCTGGTCTTTGTGTGATGCTGGGAAATATACTACATGGAAAGCAGTACAAATAGACCCTTTTAGTCATTAAGCTCGGCGATGAGCTAACATTTTGTAATTTGACAAAAAATTGAAAGAGGCAAATGTTCAGTGTTGTAAGCAAACTTATGTTCTTATTACAAATAATAGCAGGTGCATGCTCAATCTGCTGTGCCTAATCTAAAAGTTGGACTTTGAATAACACTGTGAACTGGGTTACATATCCTTATAATAAGCACACAAACAGCAGTGCAGTGGGATGTGTGCCTGTGGAGGTTACTACATGCCCAGGGATACAAGAAAGTACAGTGATGCTGACTACAAATATTAAGCATGTCAGCACCCTGATGTTGGTTCACAAGAGCACTCTTTTTGCTGCCCTGAAGGAGTACTTTCCTTACCCAAAGTGCCTGTGCACACTCTTCTCTGTACCTCCTGATGTTCTGGGAGTCTGCCCCTCTGAACAACATAGAGTGGCTTAGAGCAAGATTTGACTAATTGGGGCTGAATTGGCATTTCTGGAAGTCCTTCTTCAGATGTTATTTCATCATTGAGTAAAATGACTTGGGTTGAAGAGCAGCTAGCAGGCATTTTACGACATATTTCTGCCAAATAAGATTCTCTTCTTATTTCTAGTATGTGGTGCAATACCTAGAAGCAACCTGGATGACATTCAATTGCATTTTTCATTTAAAGGCTATTTTTGTAAATAAGATACAAATGAAATTGTATAGGTGAGAGGTCTGAAGATTCTTAGCCTAAATGTTTGTCACAGAGATTCCACATTTTAAGATTTATTCAGGAAACCTTAAATTTTCCATTCTGGAAACACTGAAGTGTGTCATGAAAGCAAAAGTCTTGGTGTAACCCAGCTTAGAAAAATATATTACCTCACTTAGAACTGGCAAACTTTTGAGGATGGCAGGTTCTGCATGCATCTGCATAGATGAATAAATCTGTAAAGGACAGCATTGCTGAAGAAATTTTGAAAGTACTGCTGTTTAAATAGGATGAAGCATTATCACTTGTTCCTGTATGCTGGAGGAGTTAAAAAAAAAAACAAAACCCAGAAAAACCACAAACACTTGAGAAGACTACAATAACATCTTTTTTTATGGTTATTCCATACTCAAATACCCAGTTTGTGCAAGTATGCTATCAATAAATTGTTGGCACTGCTATAACAGGTGAGATTTCTCAGCAGCTATAGTCAATAACAAAGATGTGCTGGTGAATGTTATCACTTTGAGCTATAAAAGCAGACAGATTTTGTTTTAAATCTGTTTCATAATTTATGATCTTTTCTGAGAAGGAAACGAGAAATCTTTAGGAGTTGGGGTGAGCAGGGTTTAAAAATATTCTAAAAAGTATAAAAATCATGGTGTCTGCCGTCACCTTCAGCGATGGCAAAAAATTTCATTGTTTGTGTCCTCTTTCTTGAGAAGCCTTATCTCCCACACATATAAGTTCCTCTTGAGGTTCTGTACTCCCAGTTTCTTTGTGGAGCATAACACTTGGTGGCCTTCAGGCAGAGTGAGCAACTATCCGTCAGGTGGAGCTACGTACAAAACCAAGGAGTTGCAGAAGATGTATCATAAGTTTGCTATGTTTACAGTAGAAACTGTAACCTAGCTCATGATTTTTTAATTGTATAGGAAGACAAGGAAGTGGAGAACTGCCTCTGTCAAAGTAGCTTTGTGCTGTCTGTGGTGTTGGTGTAGTCTCCCTAAAAACCAGCCGGCACTTCAGAAGTCATGAGGTTGACAATATGTTTGTATATGTTTTGCATAATGTTTTTATATAAATGTGTTGGTAGCCACAATTCCATGTGCGCAACATAGGCAGCTACCAGTGGGAAAACCAGGAGCAAAAAGAAAAATGCTTCTAAACTGTCATCTGTGACTGATTTCCAAAAGACCCATTGATGGCTGACCCAGAGGATGGGCCAGGCCTAGGAAGTCAGCTTCAGTTATGTCAGCTGTAGTATCTGGTTCCAGAAGGTTGTCTTGGGCATTTGGATTTGAATGCAAAATCTATCCCCTGCTTGTCCTTAGGGGCTGTAGGGAAGCTGAGTGTACAGCCTAGTGGGAAATGTTAGTCTGAGCTTTCGTAGAACAGCTAAAGGAAGGGTACTGAAAGCTGAGAAGGATTCCTGCTGGTAAGTCTAACTCGGGGTTTTGGTTAAATTTGTTTCACTTGTGGTCTTTTTTTTTTTACTTGCAACTTGCAGCAGCAAGTCTAATCTTCATCTAGAAGAGTAAACTGCTGCTGCTTCACCACTAGCTATGCTTTGTGTTGTATGGACCTGATGAGTTCTTTTTGAAAAGGAAAACACTAGGGTTTTCTATTCCCATGGATGCAGTGAGTCCAAAAAAAAAAAAAAAAAAGACAGACTGTACAAAGGGACTGTTTAGTAAGTGCTGGGTAGATGTCCTTTCTAGATGCGAATTCTCTCTAGCTGGCTCAAACCATCACTCTTCAAAGAGCAAATGGTAGGGAGGCATTCCACGGTGTGAATACAGCCAGAGGAATTGCAGCCCCTTTTTATAGTGTAACCGAGCTGCTAGGTAGAAAGAATGTACAAAAACTTTCAAGTTGCTCCTTGGTAGGAGCTGTACATGTGAGATATATTTTGTGAGAAAGACAAGGAATTGAAAAGTGAGTTTCCTAACAGTACATCTATTTCTATTCAAGAGAATGTTTCCCTTCCTACAGTACTCAAATTGGGGTACATAGCAACAATGCCTGCTGTTCCCTTGGCTTTTGCTTCTCTTTTCCTCCATGGCAAAGGCATTTCATCAATCTCTACTAACTGCAGCTGCTTTGTATATTGCTGCTCTGCACTTGAAGGAGAGTAGGGTCGAGCCCACTGACATGCTGCCTGTTGGAAAAGGGCCCCCAGTGCAGGCACTCTTTCCTGCAATTCAGATTGCTTGGGATATGTTCCTTATGTCAGCGTGTGGGGCGGCACCTTCAGTCAGAGGAGCAGGAGAAATGTGATTCAGACATGTACACAGGATCTTCACCCAGGCAAGCACATTGGCTGCTCCAAGAAAGGAGCTGAAGCTTGAGGGGCTATAAGAGAATTTCACATAAATAACTCGCTTGGAAAAACAAACCAAATCCCTTCTGAGCTGTTATGTGCCTATTCAGAAAGGAGGTCCCTCTGTGCCTGCTAATTGGTACAAACACTGCAAAGTGAGGTGAAATCACATCCTGGAACTTGGACAAGTCAGAGTGAAATAGTTCACTGCTGGTGTTCCCATATTCCCTTCAAGGTAAACATACGAGCTAAATTCTTAGCACAGTAAAGCTGTAGGGCATTCCACATCAGGACACAGCTACATGAGTCCTGGCAAGACAATCATAGCAGCTGAATTTCCAAAGGAAAGCCCCCTGTGTGATTCCTGGCAGGACAATTACAGTGTTTGAAATCTCCAGCCGTGAAAAACTGCTTAATACAAACCTATGAAAACATATGATATTCCCAGCATGAAAAACATAAAGGGGGCATGGAGGCTTAAATGGTTTTAGCAAAACCTTGCTGTAATTGGTCTTTGGCATGAAAGAAAAGCCCTGCCATTCAGTTCTCTGGCAAGGGCAAAACTTTGTGAGTTGAATTACTGAGAATAATAACCTTCCTTAGTAGGATTAAACTGCAGCTTAAAGCATTGCACATTTAGAAGCTTGCTTTATGATGTATTTTTTTAGCATGTCTAAATACTATGACAAAAATAAGGAGGTGTTAGCAGAGAATATGGGAAAAGTGGGATAAAGGCACTTGTGTGATATCTTTTTCCCAGGGTGCTTATGGGAGGTACTGAAATGGCCTCAGATGAGGGCAACATGGAGCTTTGGTTGCATGCAGCATTCACCTCTGTTTGGATGATACCTGTGGCCAGAAAAAAATAGATTGTGCAGAAATAGAACTATAGTAAGTACATAATTTGAGCTCAAATGAAAAGGCTTGTGTAGCAGTTGACCTGACAGGTGACCTAAGTTTTCTGTTCCCTCTTTCCTTAAGTGAGGTCCCAGCAATGTTGCAGCAGGACCTGTCTTTGCTGGTGACAAGTATCAGCATTACATAGGTGTCAAACTTATCACAATTACTAAAACAAGATAGAGCTTGGTGGCTGGGTGGGGTCCTTGTCTGTCTTGTTCTTGTCCATGCTTATGGCTCATTTGTATGCTGTAATTCACCTTCACCACAGACACAGCTTGCAGATGACTCTGCTTGGTAGTAGTACAGGTTGATTCTGAGAGGATGCTTTCCCTGTCACTTGTACTTTCCTGCCTCCTTGTTGAATCCTGTGATGTGTGACAGCAGAGCTTATTTACATTAAGGACTTATCAGCATTGAGCCCAGACTTGATTGCCCTCAAATACAGTGTAAGTAGGGGGCAATGGGCAAGAGCTGTTCCCATTTCATGAAATAATGAATTCCTTATGAGAATTGCAGCTAGAGATCTTAAATCAACCTGCAGCAAATGAGGATTATAAGTGCTTTCATCTGGCCTACAAGCCAGCATCCTTACTGTTACTATGAAGGTAGATGTGTCAGTAGAATGAGCAGAGACATTGTCTGGTGACCTTCTGCCCTCAACTCAGGTGCATCAGGTTTTCCGAAACAGATCTTTTTCTTTCCATTACGTCAAAATAATACGTGTAGGTTTGCATGCAAGCTTTAAGGAGAGAAGGCTAAGTGGAAGAGGAAGTCTGAACTTTTGGTACAAAAGCTACTTAAAGCTTAATGACAGTTAAAATTGTATTGCTCCTTGAAGCCCTAAAGGTTCTCAGGCAGTAATCCCATTTCCCATTCATATGTAGTAGGTGAATGCATAATGAATGCTGGCATTTTATGACAAAGAATAGAATGATGTTGCCTTAAAGCAAAATCAAGACTGCTTTGCACCTGCCTCAGGCTCCCTAGACCTAGAGGGAGGCTGGGTTTTAAATCTCAGGAGGTGAGGAAGGATTGTCATTTTTTTGAGTGCACTGGGGGGAGGCCTGGAGCCACCTAACAGGTTTGAGTGAAACTTCCACATTCTGCCAGATGAAGGAAGGAGGGAATAAATCCAGAAATGCCTACTTCTATAATTTTGGAATTGCAGCACCTGCCTGGGATTAAATCCTCATAACCTTTTCCCTGCAAGGCTGACTCCTTTTGCATTGTGAATGCTGTTACACTGGGGAGAAAGTTTTGCACTGGGTAGTAGGGAAAGTTTTCTTCTGGAAGATGTTCTTGCTGTGTGTATTTTTGGAAGTAGTGAAGGGACATCTGGACATTTTACTGGGATTATTTTCAAAGGTGTTTAGATTTTTTTTATTTTTGCCTGAAATAAAATAAACTGGATGGATAAGCATGATTATGAAGGATAATTCTCTCTTGTCCTTCTCCAAATTGCTATTGCTACCCAGTTTCCAATCTTGTGTGTGTTTCAAGGTAATGTGTACTACAATTAGTCCTGAAAACAATTAATTACTTCTGAAAGAGCCAACTGCCACATCTAGCTTGCTCCCAGCAAGGGGTCTGGGTGGCTTTATGCCCTGGTGCAGGAGAGACAGACCTCTCTTATCCCTCATTTCATACTGAATGAAGCCCAGAGCAGCATTAAGGAGCCAGTAATTGTTCTTGCAAAGGCTGCTTGTAGGTGCCCGACTTTACTTTGTAGCCCTCTTCACCCAGTCTGTGAAGCTGCTGGCTCACAGGAGAAAAGTGTTTCTCTTGTACTCCTCCATCTAACCCAGAAGTAGCATTTGTTTATGGTGGGGAAATGTTCTATTGCAAGGTGGAAGATTTAACAACTTAATATAAAAAGAGATGCATCTGAAACTTCCAGTGTAGATTGATGTGCTGTTTAAGACCAAACCCAACTGGAAGATCCAACAAGCAAAGAAGAGAATGAGAAACAGAGAGAAGATGAGGGAAATGTGTTATCGGATGCTGTGAACTGCAGTGGTGATCCAACTGGTCCAGTGAGAGGAACTGAATAAATTTTACTTCTACACCCTGGTTTTTTGTGGGCAATATTTTACAGATCTTGCAGTTTGATGTGCCGCGTAATGGAAGGGACTATGTACTCTGCTCATGAAGACAAATGAGAATAATGCCCTAAAAAGTAGACAGCCAGAAAACAAACTGAAGAGTGTGTGGTTAGATAAGTAATTAGCAAACTAATGGTCTGAAGTGTTGTTATGAGGAAATGTGGAAGACTTTAGGCTGAGACAGCATAATTTCTATCTTTTGGTGAAGATTTGGCATCTCTTCAGTCCATTCCACCACTTCATCTTAGCCAGCTGTGGGAGAACTCCCTGTGGTTGGCACAGGGCCACCAGCACTCCTGTGGTACAACGTGCTTGAAGGAGGTATGGCTCACGTTCATCTAAGCTATGTCCTAGCTATTGCACTTTGTGTGGGCCCTTTAGATCCATGTGTGCCTCAAATAAACTGAAATATCATTTGGTCTTGTCATTGCGCTCTTATTGGTTCCCCACCTAGGAGCTATGAAGGTGTCCTAAAGCCCTTCCTCTGATTTTTCAACAGTACAAGAAACAACATCTTGCCTCAAGTACAGGGCCAAGATCCAGTGCCAAGATAGTGATCCAATCTGTGATTCTATGATGTAGTTAAGATAGGCACAAATTTCCTCCTTGACCTAAACCACCCTTACTTCTGAAAGGCAGGAGCATCCAGTCTAGAAGCCATGAAGCTAGATTTGTAGCTTATTTGATGGGGCTTTTTAGTTAAAAATCTGGACAAAATCAAGAAACTTAATAGTGATGAGCATTGACATGTTTGGAAGCCATAGGTGGAAGCTAAAACCAAGTGAAACACTGTTTTTGAAAAGGAGATGTGATATGTATGGTATATTCCAGAGTTCAGGAAATTTATTACATGGGAGATTCCCTTTTCACTGATGTAACCAGTTGCCCAGTTGTCAAAATGAGATAAATAGAAATCAAAGCTTAAAAAACTATGTTAACAGAAGTTTCTGCCTCTCTTCTTGAGAGAAGTCTCTACCTCTTTCTGAGAGGCATTTTATTTAGCTGTAATGGTAGCTTGTAATTGTGCTTTATCTTGTGCAGGAACACTCTTGTACAGTAGGTGAGATGACCTGAAACATGGAATGGCGTTAACATAATGTTACCGCTTAGTGTTGATTATTTTTCACTTGTGTCTTTTGAAGTGTTCCTTGGTGTAAGAGATAGGTTTCCTAGCGTATTTCAAAGAAAGCTGTGTATGAAGTGTCAGCATAATTATACTGCTTTGTGTTTTGGCTTGAAAGGTCTTATTGAAACCTGCCATTCTGGCATCCTCAATATAAAAAAGACATAGAACTATTGGAACAAGTGTAGAGGAGGGCCTCCAGGATGATCAAGGGACTGGAGCACCTCCCCTATGAAGATAGGAAGAGAGAGTTGGGGCTGTTCAGCCTGGAGAAGAGAAGGCTGCGTGGAGATCTCATAGCAGCCTTCCAGCATCTAAAGGGGGCCTATAGGGATGCTGGGGAGGAACTCTTCATGAGGGACTGTAGTGATAGGACAAGGGATAATGGGTTCAA